>CAJNOI010000164.1:121627-140559 GCA_905250115.1 Adineta steineri
CAACCATTTCTTGATCTTGCTGCTTATATTGGTATTCGACCATCATTTGGTAAAGTTGTACGTTCAGTTAAAACATGTTTAAGTGTACTTATATCTGCTATTGTTGTTTTTACATTTCGTGATCGTTTACAAGCCTATGGTTGGGTTTATTGGGCACCAATGACAACAGCACTTGTTTCCGATTCATCTGAAGGTAGTACACTTCGTCTATCATTTCATCGTTTAATGGCTGTTTTACTTGGTTCAACATATGCATATGTTGTTATACTTGTTACACAAAATCATATTGCTGTTGGAGCATGTATTTGTATATTTGTTGGTTTAATGGGATATCTTAAAACTGATCCAAGAAAAGAATATTTTGCTAGTGTTTGTGCTCAATCAGCGTCAATTATAACATTTCTTTCTAATAATCAACAAGGACAAATGAGTGCATCCAATAAAGCTGTTTTAGCTCGAACAAGTTTAACATTTTTAGGTATATTTATTCATGTTTTTATTTCTAATCTTTTCCTACCAATAACAGCTCGTGCAATAATTAAAAAAAAAGTAGGATAATCTTAGAAACTTCTTTTTTTCTTCTTGAAATCAGTGATTATTTAGGTATCCATTATGATTAATAATGTATCTGCAAGTTTAAAAGCTTCTACTGATGATTTTTTTACATTTATTGGTCCAACAATGACAGAACAACAAAAGTCATCAAATAAATCATCATTTAATTTAGTCAAAACTCTTGGTGAAACAGAACGTATTGCCGATAGTTTTTCCACGTTACTTGAAGAAGCATTAAATGAACCAAATTTTTGGAAACGGCCATTTATACAAATGAAAAATCGTTATGAAGAAATAGCTAAATCATTACGTCGTATCAGTGTTGATATACGTTTTGTTCATCGATGTACAACAATTTTAAAAGCTGAATCAAAATTACATTTTGCTCAAGAAGCAAAGTAAGTTGCAAAAAAAAAGAATTTTCATTTTTCTCAACTTAATTATTTATTTAGATGGCAAATACGTCGAGCAAGTGTTGCTGCTATAAGTAATTCAACTGATACAAGACAAGGTCGTTCATGGACAATACGAGAATTACGTAATGAACAACAATTACAAGATGATCTTGATATACCTTTAACAATATTTATGAGTTATTCACCACATTCAACACCAAAATTTCCACAAAAAGCACTTATATCGAATAATTCCTCTGCATCACTTCGTTTAGCTCATACAATTCTTTATCAACCATTACTTGATCATATTCGTACACTTGAAAATCATATTCAACGTGTCTTATCATTAACAGCAGAATTAATTCTTAAAAAAACAACTGTTGATGTTGGATCATATGAATTACAGCAATTATGTCGAGAAGATTCGGATGAACAGGAAACAAGACTGTTAAAAAATCAACGACCAATAAATCGTGAACCATCATTATTTATTGTACCAAAATTTGAATCATTACCATTAGTTAAAAATCATTATAGATGTTTTTCTTGTTTTGATAACATCGAAGAGGATCATGTACCATTACCATCATTACGTAATGCTGTTGATTTAATGCTTGCATCGTTAGTACAATTTTTATATGCAAATGATCGTTTTATTCGTACAGAATTTGTGTCAAATCAATCGATTGGTGATGTTTTAGCATTTCATACTTTATCATATGCAATTAAAGATATGGTTGAAGCAACAACAAATTTAGCTAAAAATGCTCGACGTCTTAAACATATTGATACACGTACATTAATACGAGAAGAACGAGAAGAACGGATTCCATTGCAAGAAGATGTATGAATATAAAACGAAGAATTTGGTCTTTTTTTAGTAATAATTAGTAGTGTACAAATAATTTTCTCGTTTTTTGCTTTAAATTGTCAAATTAGAATTTTGTTTTATTGTATTTTTTATGAATGCATGGTTCTAGTCTGACTTGTTTTTTTTCTTATACAAATTTAAAAATATGTATAGGATTAACTTTTTTTGATTTTATTAAACATAAATAATCTAGCATAAATTTTTTTTCTTTCGTTTTTGTATTGATTATTGTAAAGATATTATTGCAATAAATATATCAAATAATATTTGCTACTTCTTTTGTCAAATGCAAATTTAAGAGTAATTTATACTACTTCCTAATTCTAAAAAATGTATAAAGATAAGAATAAAGTGATAGACATATTAGTAATCATATCATGTTCTTTTAAGGTCATCTAGTTGAATAGAAACTATTGTTTTAATTATATGCATGATCAATTTACATTACATATTCACTGAGTTATCTGTTTATTAATCGTATGATAACCGAATTGTACTTAATCTATGATCTTAATTACAATAAGTTTAATTTTTCAATTCATCATGAAGTGGATAATGTCAGACAAAGTCCAGTTGAAGTAATTGTATAATTAGAACTAACTCTAATGATTTAACAAGAATTTTGATGAAAAGGAATAAAAAAATTCTAAACTCTCAGACTTCTACTTCACTATATCCTAGTTGTAAGCTTCACGTTTGTACGGGTTGGATCTTGTGTTTTTTTATTCAAGAATCACTTCATTATATATACAATCAGAAAACCACAAGAGCGACAAAGAGAGAGAAGATAGTACTACAGAGACAAAATGTAAATGATCACTTAAAAGTGAAGATCATAACACTAGTCATCTGTGCCAAGTGAATATAGTTACTATATAATATTCTATTGTTCTTTTAATTGATAGTCTTTTTCACAATGGACGAAGTGCCGTTCAGGTGTCGCAAACACTTCAGCATCTACCATTATTTTTGGAGCTCAGGTGCTCGCACTTTTCCCCTTGCAAATAGATTATTATCAGGTTTACAAAAAAAATAGGAATAGTTTCTAAATGTATTAAATGTTGAATTAATCATTTCGATTTACTGAACAATTGAAATTATTTATAAAATTAAAAAGTAGATGCCTTTTTATTTAAAACCAATAAAATTATAGTATCAAGTTCACTGTTGAGTCCAAAATGATTTTGACAAAAGTTTAAATTTATCAGAAATTGTAAAAATTTAAAATATTTATAAACCGGGCCGAGATTTATAAATAGGATCGAAATTGGTAAATTGATAAGTCCAGAAATTCAAAACTGTCTAAATGTCTACTATAAATTCGTGACAGTAGTGCTTTTAAATTTGGTAAAATTATATTCCACCACGAGGATGTTATTTACTCATATTGACACTTAAAATAATAAAGATAATTTAATTACTTTGGTTTATCAATCAGTTCAAAACTCGTAAATTGGTCCGATGCTTATACAATATACTCGCATTTATTTATCCAATATTCGTTTATAATCGAGCTAGATTTATAAATCGGCCATATATTTATAAATCAGGTAGATCTTATTAATAAATAGGCCCGATTTATAAATCCCAAAATATTTATAAATATTTCAAATTTTCGATTGAAAAATTTATGATTTATAAATCGTTTACTTTCGGACCAAGGGGGAAACAGCGGACTTCAAGACTTCAAGACTTCAAAGACTTCAAGAGACTTCAACAAGCGAGACTTCAATTTTTCAAAAGACTTCCAAAGACTTCCGAAGATTTCAGAAGACTTCGAGAGATTTCAAAGACTTCAAGAGCTTTCTAAAGACTACAGAAGATTTCTAAAGACTTCAATAGACTTCTAAAAGTTCAAAAGATTTCCAAAAGTTCAGAAGACTTCCAAAAGTTCGAAAGACTTCTAAGATTTCAAAAGATTTTCAAGACTTCATGAGACTTCATGCATGAAGTCTCTGTTGTTTCCCCCTCGTTTCGGACTCAACAGTGATCAAGTTATAAAAAAAACATTTCAATTAACAGTAGAACTTGAGACATATCAATATAAATCAAATGATATTTCTATTTGATTAAATATCAGAAAGGATTAATTTTTATATGTACTTTTCATTTCAATATTTGATTAAATATTAGAAAGGATTAATTTTTTATATGTACTTTTCATTTCAATATTTGATTATTTTTTCAATATTCTATTGATATGGTTACATGGTATTCTTTATCGATCATTATAGTTCTATTCTTTATTGATCCATCAATTGAACAAGGAACATTAAATTTTCTTGATAATTATCGATCATCTTGTAAACACCATCAACAAGGCAATGTTAATCTTATTATTTCAGCACCACATGGTGGTACTTTGCTACCAGATGATCTACCTAATCGAACAATAGGTGGTTGTCTTCGTAAAACAGGTACAAATGCTGGTATTTGTACATGGTGGTTTAATGATACTTGTACTGATGGAGAACGTTGCAATGCAACAACTGTAAGAGATACGCTTAGCGATGAATTTGCTGAAAATGTTGCAAATGAATTGAATATACAATATCAACTTAAACCATTTATTGTTATTGGTAAATGGAATCGTATTAAAATTGATTTTAATCGAGAAATTAATGAAGCGACATTAAATCATCCAGAAGCTATTGCTGCTCATCATAGTTATCATTCAAATATTCAACAAGCTATTAATAAAATTAATCAAAATTTTGGTAAAGGTCTACTTCTTGATATACATGGGCATTCAGCTGGAAAGTAGGTAACCAAAAAAAACTAGATTTTGTTTGTTTAATAAACTAAAATATAAATTTTTTAAAAGTTATACTATGGTTGGATATCTTCTAACAAGTAATCAATTAAATGTGAATAATCTCAATACATTATCAGTCACAACATCAATTGAATCTTTATGTAGTTCAAATCGAGAAGAATGTATTCGTGGTCATAGTTCATTCGGTACAGCACTTGAATTAAATAATCTTGGTATTGCTTATCCATCATTAGCAAATCCTAAACCAGGTACTTTAAGATTTTTTTCTGGTGGTTATATAACAAGTAATTATAAATCAACAATTAATACAATTCAAACTGAATTACCATATGATATTCGCGCAGGAAATAATCGACGTACATATGCTAGAAATTATGCAAAAGCTATCATACATTATATGAAACTAAATAATTTACTATTGTCAAACTAAATAATATTCTATTCATTTCTTTTTCTTCAATAAATTATTTCGGGACAGTTAAGATAATCTTTTGCATTACTAAGACTTGTAAATGATTTATTGATAAAAATAAAACACTTGTTCAGAAATTTTTTTTATTAATTCATAAAATGATATTTTCTATTTATGAACAAATCTTAAAGCAAATCGTTTATGTAATTCTCGTTTACGTAATGCACGTCGTTTGTCTTCATCACTATCATTTGAATACTCATTTCGTTTCTTTTTCATTTGTCCACGTTTTCCTCTTCGTTGTAAACTTTTTTTAACAATTGCACGTTTTTTGTCTTCACATAATGTGTCGTTACTTTCTCGTGCTAATTCTAAAGCTTCATCAAAATGTGCACAATAAGTACGTAGAAATTCAAGATTTTGAATAGAATTCGGTTGTTCAGTTGCAACAACCATAGCTGCACTGCACATGTCGGCCATTTGTTCATCATCATCATCATCATTGGAATCGGAATTTGAATCATCATCGCTACGACGACGTAATTCACGATATTCTTCAGGACATGAACGACGACTATTGGTTGTAGAACTTAATTGAATATTGAAGACGATAAGTATTGTCAACAAGAAAATACAATTTAAAACACAACTAAAAGAAAAATTTCATGTAATGTTAAACTATAAAGTTACTTACTTCATTCTTGATTTTTTCTCTTCTATCTGATCGATCAGTCGTTAATCAAGAAAATGACTTGAATGCATTTGAACTTATTTATAGAGATAAAAAAACAATATTAGTCTAACAAAAAGGATCGGAAGTAGAGAGAAAATTGTGCAATCATGATTAGAAAGACTAAATAACAATCGGAATATATTTAAATTATTTTACATCTTTTGTTTTTTTCTTTTCTTCATATTATATATTTCTGTTTTGTTTTAAAAAGAATAAATAATGCTAATTATTATTTCCTGCGAGATTAATTTTAGAACCCAAGAAGTTCTATCGAAATATATGTAAAGATTATTGCAGATAATTAATGCACAACTGAAAAATAGTAAAGTCTGTAATTCTCTGATATTTACTTATGACAATATCTGAAATAAAGCATAGATCCGGTATGAATTCTTATTCTTAATGACACAAAATACATATTTGTATTTCCCGTTTTAGAAGTGCGGAACACATAGTGATATGAAGAGATTGTCTATTTTTAGGAAGTACATTTGAAAATAAAATAAGGAAAAGATCGTCATCAATCATTGGATTACTTGTATTGATTAGCTCATGATTAACCATTTGAGTCTTAGTGATGTATATATATATATATCCTGATGTGTCTGTTATGTTCTTTCATTGTTTAGAAGATCTTTTTATCATTTATCTTACCTTTCTACTTGTCAGTATCATACATCCAGGTTTTCATCAGTTTTCTTTCGTTGTGTATGATGACACACACATTCTTTTATTCTGGTACATTTTAATATAATTACTTGTTTTTCCATCTTTTCAATATGGCAGTATATAAAATCTATAGCAATATTTCTTCCCACTTATCTGATTTTTCGACTTAAAATAATTAGAAGACTATCTACGATAGATTCTTCTACTTGTCTGACCCTTTGACATTTCCATTCACTTATTCCACAAATATCACAATCAAAACAGTCTCTAAGGAAATACAACTTTGGTACATTCCATAATATTCAACGTGATACACGATATATTTGTTCTAATTCCAGTACATAATTTTTTGTAAAGAAATAAAGGTCATATTGTAAAATTTCTCATAAAAAACTCGAAATTTTGTAAAAAAGTGCTGGAAACTCAAACAGTTAAAGTTTATCGTTACCAATATTTGCGAAACGAAATGAAGATAATTATATAATAGCGTCATATTCGAATTGTAATTTCAATGACTCATTGCCAATCATACTTACCTGAAAAGTTTAAATCAATTAGTTATTTTCGTACTCTTGGTATCTATTTTATGCTTTTTAACAAGAAATTCTAGTATCGAACAGTTTTTCAATTACATTTGACTCGTGGTTTCTAAAAGACGTTCTTGTATTCAATTCTATAATACTGCCGATAATATAATATCACAGTCTCAATTGCATAGTTTTTCAATCATTATTATATAAGTTTATTCGAATTAAGAACATGTAAAATTCTTTGTTGAAAATAAAATTTTACTAATCAATGAAACTCATTTATTATATAATAAAGTGACATTTTAAGAATGTCATCAATCACATACCAAATGTCTTTCATAAACTGGATTAAAAGAAACATATAGATATAGTAAAATAAATTCAATTATTCACAAGATTTTTTTAACATCTTTAGCCAAAATTCTGGGATTCCCGAATTTCGCCAATGTCGTTATGTGATTACATGTGTATAAAAATTGCTCCTAGTACCTGTATTGAGGCGTTTAGACTATAATATACTGAGTCCAATAATATTAAACTAATTTGTCACATGCATTTTACACTAATCTCGTGTTATTACAGTAGGCGAAAATCCACTGGACTTACGCCAAATCGCGCATGAACTTTTGCCAATGGCGAATACCCTTTTGGCGAAGGAAGAGTAGGCTGAAATTCTCTTGTTATTAATATAAATAATTAAAACTATGTCTAATAATAAACCACTAACAATTATCAATTAAGAGATTTTTTATCAAGATTATACCATTAGATTATATTTCTTATAGGATCAGTTCACACTATTCAATAAATTTGAATTATGTCATAAAACATATATGAAATATGTCCTGTTGAAACTTATGTATATCTTAAAGATACAATACTGGTTTTTTTATGTTGACAGCTGTCAAAATAACATAAAACTAAATGAATAGAAAATTTTCTTTATTCTTCTACGTAACAGAAAGATAATTGTTTTCATTGACAAAAAATGAATAAACCTACGGATGTAGATATAATATATATGTATATATAAATTGATGATATCGCATATATGTCATTTCTCGGTATTATAATAATAATATTTAAAATACTTAGAATATTCTATTCATAACGACGATAATGAACCGTGTATTTTATTATTTATTGTTATGATTGTCTAATATTTCTTTTTGTTTTTCTTCTTGAAAGGAAAAAAGACTGAGTAAATGCTGATTTATATTTATATACTTGAATATAAGAAATGAAGGTTATATATTCTTTTCTTTTAATAGGAAATATAAGAAGTGTAAGAAAAACGATTCTCAAAATATGAGCATAAAAGATATGAACCCTGAATATTTTCTATTCTTTTTTTTCATAAATACAAAGATATAATTCTCTTTTTATTATTTCCGTTGAACAATGAACAGAATAACATACTGTCATGGGAAGAACAGGATAATTTCATCATTATATAGTTGACAACAAATGTTATACTAAAATGTAATCAGAGATGAAAGAAGTTTCGTATAGCATTGTTTAGAGAATGAAGAATTGACATTTGCATCATACTAATCTAATTTGTTGTATATATTATATGATTTTATACCTGTAAATAGATACTTTCGAATATTATACTTGACTTTATCATTCATAAAACAGTGGATAATATAGAATAAACCATAACACTTTCTTTTCTTTCTTCTCCCTCTTTCTCATCTGTAGTATAATGAGCTTCCGTTGTTGTATCTCGTTCTTTGCATCTTCCTTTCTTTTTTTGTCTCTTTTCCTACTTAATCTGTTTCTTTCTTTTTTTTCTATCTATCTATACCCATTCATGTCTATAATAGATGCTAAGTAATTTACGTCTTTTCTTTTTGAGAAAAAGAAAAGAACGACATCCTTCTTAATTTATAAAATTTGCGTCATAAAATTGAAAAATATGTACGTCTAAAGGAATTTTATAAAAATATTTTTTTTCTTTATAGATATTTTATTGACTTTTACAAGTAGATATCATTAAGTGTACTCATCTTTTTCTCAGTCAATTACTAGAATGACTGACATACATTACATTGTTTCACTTCTTGGCTTTGCTAATCTTATTGAATTAGTAAGTGTAAATCTATAGATTCTTTTCTTATATATAAAGTAAATATCGTTCGAATGAATTTTTTTTAAAATTAGATATTACTTGCTGGTGGTTTTATAGCTGTATGTATAGCATCGACTGGTTATACTCAACTTATTGATTCATATTCGAATATAATTAAATATAACATAACACTTACAGTATGTACAAAAAATAGAAAATACTGAATCATATACGTCAATCATATTCTTATCTTTATGTTGTAGAGTAATGCTGATTCAACATCATTCTATGACATTGATACCTATATAATCAAGCAAGCTGATCAAGCTATTTTAATAATTATATTTATTTTAACATTAATAACATTTCTTAGTCATATTATATTTAGTCTTCGTTATCGATATTCATGGCATAGATTTTCCAATACAGTAATATAGACTCCATTTGTATATATAGATATATATTTTTAAGGACAAATTTCTTGTTTTTCTAGATAGCATTTTTATGTATTATTTATGCATTTGCTCTTTGTGGTGTGTCAGTTGTTGTTGCTGTAAGCAAAAAGATCTTATATATAAAATATTTATCAAATATAGTTTTTTTTTGTATTTTAGTGTTGGGAAGATAAATTAAGAAAACGTCTGACAAATATATATTTAAATAATCAATTAATAAATACGCCAAATGGTTATGTTAAACCACATATTGGTTCAGCAGCAGCAGCAGCTGTAAGTTATTTTATCTAATTAAATGATTTTGTTTATATATTTTCAAATTATATTTCTATAGGCATTTGGTTTTGCAGCATGTCTTATTTTTGTTGTCGAAGCTCTAATTCGACTTCGACATTTAGCCGATAAAATTCAAACGTAAATTTACAAACAAAAACCGTCCAATAATTTCAGTTTATTTAATTAATAAGAAATCTTTTGTGATGTTTATTCTTTATGTATTTAAACCTTGTATAAAAATAAAGATTATCAATTAGATTGTTTATATTATTTATCATTGTTCTTAATGTACAATTTTTCTGTTCTTGTCAATACTATCATGTTTATACCAGCTATAATATAACCTTAATTGACAGACCGGCAGTTATATCTATATAAAATTGTTTAGATTAAAAATCATTTATACTTAACTCGAGTAATACACAAAACTATCCTGCAACATTTGGGATATATAGAACAAAGATCTTTTTATCGGATACAGAATAGTTTCGTTCTAGCAAAGCGTAATAAACTTTTCTTATTATGTTTACTATTTTACTAAGTAATTCGTAAACTAAAGTGACAGAATTAGTAAGATGAATGAATGTTTTGGTTTTTCCCATACATTAATAAAACTCATATCTCATTATGATTGAGTCAGATGAGAAAGAAAAAACTCCATACTAAACTTTAAGTAGTAGAATGTTTATGTCTTCAAAAACTCGACTATAGAAGTAAATTACGTGATGAATGAACGGTTCATAAATCCATATAAATTACTAGAATTATTCTTTCATATTTAGTGTATAGATAACATGATGATGAATTGCCTCGATTATATTATCTACAAAATAATTCTAAATTTTGCTATTACTGTTTTTACTAAGGTAAAAATGTTTATTTGACAAGCTTAGGAAAACAAGTTGTCTAATCCAAAAATTAATAAACTTAACCTAGCGGCAAATTATAATGATGTATGTCATAGAGTAGAAAGACTGATTAGCTGAGATCAGTGAAAGTGCAAGTTTTTTGTCATCTTCTTCTGCTATGTTTTTTTGCGCATCATGTGTCATAAAAATTCATTATTATATCAAAACAAACTTTATCTATTATAAATTTCACAACAGATAGTCAACATATGTCTAATAGAGAATGCTAGGAATTTGTTTATAAATTTCGATCGAAAAAATAAATTAATTGAAAGTATGAAGCTGTTATGCACCGAAAGAAGAAAACTTTCGTTTTATATGAAAGTCGATCCATTTCCTGTAGAAACTAGTAATGGAGATCGTTGATATTAAAAAGAAAAAAAAGTAATTCTGTTTCAATTTTAAAAGATTATCACCGAATGGTAGATAGGGTATCAGAATTGAAAGACGTTATAAATGTTCTAATCAAATTTAACATATGTCACGTTTGAATTCAAATATTTATTGTATATATAATGAACATTTGAGTGGAAATTTCAAAAGAATTTTCTTTCATGATAGTCAGATGACGCTTGTCAAGTTCTCACATGTCAGCATAAATTTTTATTCGCTCACTTTCGATGATGTATATATGTACATCAGGTATTTGACTTAAAATATCAACCATAGCAAAGAGGAAATAAGCGATAGTAAACAGATTCGAAGAATGTTAAGATGAAATTCTCTTTGAATATTTAAAAGACATTATTTATTATACAACTTAACAAGCTCTATCTAATTATTACTATAAAAATAGAAATCATGAGTTTATATACGAAAGAAAAAGCTCTAGATATAGACGTAAATGACATCGTTTTGATAATCAATTCATTTGGAAATAAACATGGTCGTTGTTATGATCTGATCCCTAGATCACATCATAATGTTGTCCTATATATATCAGCTTATCATATCTTCTCGAGGTATGATCTAGGTAATAACACTTAGATATATCTATTTGTAATCACTAATCTATGAGTGTACTATGTTCTAGGTATGATTTCACTTAGATATAACTATTTGTAATATGTTCGAGGTATGTGTTTATCCATATATAAATACATCAGTCTTTTTTAAATAAAATGAGAAGTTTGTCTCCTAACTACATCGTAATAAGAGATAACAGTTGTTATAAGAAAAGTATCTTTATTAATGAATAATGCAATAAAATACATAATTATATATAGAATAGTTTCATTATTAGCGTTTTAGTTTCTCTTTTCAAATACAGCTGTTAAACCAAAATGATCCGATGGAAATATATGTAAATCTTCTTCAATACCAATACTTTTATTACCTAAGATTTCAATTTCAGTTGGAATCAGTGTATTACTTCGTAGAATAATTCGATCATATCTCGATTGATCTGCTCCTCCATTATGAAGTTTTGTCATTGAATTTGTTTCTGTATCAAATGTATAACCACGATTGTCAATACCCATTATATTCGTCCATACATCAATCCATCCAGGTAATGCTTTGAATTGATCAATATTTTCTTGACCTTGGGCATGAAAATTAAAATCACCCATCAAAATACATGTGCCCGGAGAACGGTTAAATGCATTCTGACATATATTTAACTGACATAATCGTTGTGGTGCATTGTTTAAAGATTCTAAATGAACAGTACCAATACGAAGTATTTCATTATTATCTAATTTTATTTCAGCAAGTACTAAACGACGACCCATATTCGATTGTGGAAAATTAATTAGATTTAAACGTGAAACATGAAGATGAATATCAATTAATAAGACTACACCATACCAACCATTGAATGTACGACCATCACCATCTGATATATAATATCTTTCTTGAACAAATGGTTGTGCTAATAAATGTTGAAGAATATTTTTTGTCACTAAATATGAAAAAAATTATATTTGGAATTCAATCAGAGGAAATGACAACAAACTTTCTTGTAAAGCAATTACTTGAGCATTGGATTTATTCAATATATCAGAAAGATTTTGAACCCGCATTGGTTGATATTTATCAGAAAACCAAACATTGTATGTAACTACACGAAATTGATTCCATTCCTTGTTTGAAGAATCTGTAGTATTACATTGTTTTTGTGACCATCCATGCCTTTCTTTATCATATTTCCATAACGGAATTGAGGTTTCTTGTTGTTGCATTTGACTATTTAAATGAGTAGAACTCTGTCCCATAGAAATTTTTAAAAAACAGTATTATACTCCTTATATTTTCTTTTTACTTTATTATTCGGTAAAAAAAAGAAATAAGACGCGTATTAGCTTTCTACGTTTGTTATTTCAGATGACTCATCACAGTTCCTTTTTTTTCTCTCTTTTCTCGAAACAGAACGATAATAAAATAGACATTCGTACAGTAAATAACTTTGGTATATATATATATTTCTACACTAATAAAGAAGCTATATAAGCCTTAAACTAACATGGTTTTTATTTTTTTAACATATCCACATATTCTCTTTTTTATATGATACAAAAATACAATATCAAACAATCAATTTCTATTACATGATTACAAAAGTTGTTATAATTGTTGGTAATACATTTCAATAATTACATATATTTCATTGCAATTCTCATCTGACCTTATTTCTATATATAAGTTGATGTTGCATTTTTCTTCAAAGCAAATATGTATGGTTTCTAATAACACCATAGTAACTTTACTTTTAACGTTTCTTTTATGTAGACATTATAAATATATACAAAAAAATTCATTTAATGGATTTTTTTTCAAATACTTCATTCTATTATAAAATCATATTTAATGTTCGATTAATAGTATAGATTGTGTCTATTTTGAGTATGAATATAAATAATCATTCAATGTCATTTTATCAATTTGATAATAATTCAAGCTGTTACTGAATAGCAGTAAAAAAAAATAACATATATATTTGTTTGTGTTGTAACTCGAATAGAGTTAGTCATACAAGTCTGATTGTGAATGAGAAAATATCAGATTTACATACTGGTTCTTGTAATGGTAATAATTTTACAACGTTAATTAAGATTTAGAAATGCAAACTTATATAAGCAAACAATTGAGAAAGCATTTTCATCGGTGCTTATTTATTTCAACCAGAAATTTTGGTATTATTAAATTTCAAATTTTATAATCTCATCAGATTCGTATTTCCATTAAATAAATAGGCAATATCAATGAAAAGCTGAATTATATTATGGTACTGAATGTCATCTTCATTTAATTTCATGATTGTTACTGTAAATAATTACCGTAGAGAATGATTGAATGGTAGATAAAGAACACAAGGAGAAAATCAATATATTTTTAATAGAATATCAAATCAAAAATATCTACTATGAGTAAAACGTTAATATGCAGAAGGCCGGTTCTATTATGAATTACAAAAATCTATCGAAGAACTATAAGGATCAATCTGAGACTTACTATCATTGGTATCCTAGCAACTATAGAGTAAACATTTATTCTATGCCAGTTTTTTAATAATCGTTTCATGTATATTGCCGATTTGAAGTACTCTCAATGATCGTGAGATGTTCTATGACTTCAATGAACTATACACAGTTTATGTTTCATCTTCTGAACAAAAGTTCTCGACGTATTGATACGAATATTCGAATTAATAATTGAATATTATATCATCTCATATTAATTTAATATGTATATAACATAAGAAATATAAGACCGTTTTAGTTCCATCCAAAAACAAAATACTTTCGAAAAAAAAAAGAAAAGAGAAAAAACAAAACATACCGATACAACAAACTAGCACAACAAATATAAGAAAAAGAAAGAAACGAAAATCGTTTGTACAATATTTTTTTAGAAATAATATGACAATACGGCGTAAAAGCACCGAGTACGAAGGTAAACTTTTTTTAAATAACAGACGGAAGAAGCAACACTAATCTATATGAATATTAGAAATGATTAGATGATAAATATCTTTGAGAAAAACAAATATTTTCTTTTCTGTATTCACTGTTGAAACACTGTTTAGAGTATGATAAATCGATACATTTTAATAGCGCCTAAAACTAATATAAATTAATTCAAAATAAGAAAATTATATTTTATTTACCGGAGTAATTCATCAGGTTGATGATGAAATGGAAAACGAAATTGTTGTCTTTCCATATCTAAACTTATTCGACGAAGTTCATTTTCATTATGTTCACGTATAGATCGTTCTCTTGCATTCATTCGAGAAATTTCATCAAGACGTGGCATCTAAAAAGAAGATAAAATAACTTAAACTATTCTGTAGTTATTAGTAAATATATATGTATACCTGAAATGAATTTGCAAGTGCTAATGACATTGGATCGTATCGATTATTATTAGCCATCATTAATGACATTAATTCACGTTCACGTGTTAAATTATGCATTACTTCAAGACTTGACGGTGGTAATGGTCCACCGGGATGTAACAATGGATTGCCATGAGACAAACCTAATAGAAAATCAATATGTATATCGAATAAATAATTGAAAATAAATATTTTTACCTGAAAATTGATTTCCAAATGGTAGTAGAGGTGGTGGAGGTAGCGATGGACCATTTGAAATGTTTGATGATGATGGTGAATCATTTCCATTATTCAAATGTAAATGTGTATGTGAATGTGAGTGAACATGAGCATGACTATGTGATCCATTATTAGGTGCTGTTGATGATGAATTATTCGATGGTGATGAAGGTGATATATTACCAAAAGATGACATCATACTGCGATAACGAGGATCAAATAACAGAGCAGCTGTCGCTGGATCAAAACCAGCAGGATTTGCTCGTCCAATACTATTAGCGAAAGATGACTGAGCAGCAAAAAGTTGAGCAGCATTAGGTGCTGAAGGATTCATCGTACGTAAACCTAATGCATCAAGATGCCGTAATGCAGCATTATCATGTGGTGATGGACCAAATGGTAAATGAAAGCCTAAATGTGGCTTTGGTCCACCACCCATCGCATGTAATGGTAATGGATGAAAAAGTGGACTATTATGATTCATTAATAATTGTTCATGATGTGAAAATGGCGTTAGTGGTGGACCAGATGAATGATGAATTGATTGTCCTTTATCCAAAGAAAACGATGATTTCTAGAAAAGTAAAAACATTTAAACTAAATATTTCTTTCTTTATTTATTGTTGACATACTGATAAGCTTTTATCTTCCTGTTTAATACTCGTAATTGTAGTAGTAGATGATGGTGCATCATTTTGTTGTTGACGTTGTGGTTGTTGTTGTTGTTGCTCAGTTTGTTTTTTATGTGTACGTGAACCACGTTTGAGAATAATATCCGTTCGTGCACAAGAATTTTGTGAAATTGATCGATCATAAACTTGTAGTAAAATAATCCCTTGAGATTTATTATAACATTCTATAGGAAAAAGAAAAATATATATAATCAAATTTAAAAAATATATTTTTTTCACTAACCTTTTTCACATATTAATGGTGTTGGTCCTTCATCAGAAATGACTTCTTGATTAGTATTTGTTGAATTATCTGATATATTTCCATCATCATTTGATAGATCATTATCTTTTAATGATACTGTTGGTATTACATTACCATTAAGATTTGTATTTGATTTTAATGATGAATCAAATTCATCAGAATCTTTTGATATTAAAGATTTTTTTAATGTACGTGAAAATGCTGATGATGGCGAAGATAATAATACATTCGTACTATTTTGTTTTGTTTGATCAATAGGAATTTTTGATGTATTATTATTATTTGAAATAGTTGTCGTTGGAGAATGTAATTCTTGTTTACATGGTGTTGGTGTAAGAATTGTTGAATTTAAATCTTCTGTTTTAATATGAAGTGAAGTATTTGTTGACGCAGATGACGATGATGATGATGATGATGATGATGACGATGACGATGATGATGATAAGGATGATGGTTTTTCGTTTTCTTGTTCTTCTTTTTTTATTATAATTTCTTCTCTTTCTTCAATTTCTTGTTTAATTGATGTTATTTTTTCACTAATACGAGTTTTCTTTCTTGAACGTGTTAATGACGAATTATTTTCATCTGGTGATTGTGGTGCTTTTGTTCGTTTTCGTTTACCCGTACTTGAACTTGTATCATTTAATGGTTTAAATAAATATGGTGATGAACTTTCAAGATTTACAACGGGCATTTCACCATATCGTTTATAATAGATTCGACAATCATAACATACTAATTGATTATCACGTCCAATTATTTGTAAATCTTTCGATATTATTTGACAATGACGACATGTTTGTTCATCAAGATCTGTCGTTGTTTGATTATCATCATCGGATTCATCTTTTGTATTATTTTTTGTATTACGTTGTTTCGTTGGTGTAGGTGTCGTCGAAAGATTAGCTAATGTTGAACATGGACGTTGTCGTCGTCGTGGACGACTTGATTGTGCTTGTGGAGTTTTTTTCCATAAATAATAAAATTCGACAAGATCAGATGTTTGTTTATGTGGTAAAAGTTCTTTACGTATACGAAAAAAATTCTTTCCATATTGTCGTAAACCTTTAATAAATTTTTTTTGATCATCTTCTAACCATTTTCGATCAATGCCTTTCGGTATAGGACATTTAACAAGTGTTTGTATAGCACGTTTACAATCATAATCATGATTATGTAAGACAGTTAAAGCATTTATTGTTGTATCATCTCGTTGAGCTACTTCATACATATCTTCAGCTAAACCTCGATCACACATGCCAGCAAATGCTGCAATAGATCGTGCTGCTTGTAAATAGACAGATAAATCAAGATCATTAGTTGTATTTTTCCATAATAATTCTTCACGTAATGAACAAACATCATCATTAGTATTATTGTTGTTGTTTGATAAGGATGATGAAAACACTTTTAAAAGTGGTAATTTGGCTTGATGAGATGGGCCTACACGTATTTCACCTTGCGTGTTCGCCAGTCTGCGTGCTATTGGATCGTATGTTAAAATATAAAAGAATGTATCCGGATCGAGTTTTCAATGCACGAACTTTCTTCAATAGCAAGCAGCACGGCACCGACCTCTGAATTAAATAAGAAAATGTTTATATAGACAAAACAAATCTTTATATATATATATATATATATGTATGTATGTAGATAGATAGATAGATAAATGTGTGTACGCAGTAAATAGGCATTCTTTGTTCTCTTTTCCTTGTCAAGAGATTACAGTTGTTGGTTGTTATTTTTTCTTTTTTTTCTCGCGCGTTTTTTTTTTATGTTCTATTCTGTAATCAAGTCAATAAGATTTTAAATATTCTTCTTACTTAATGTGTGCGGCCGGATAGAATTTTTTGATTTCCGATTCGAATAGTTCACGATTAATAATATTTGGATCTTGTATTATATCAGAATCTTTTGTGTATGTTTATCTTTGATTGATAATATTTGATTGTTACTCTCTTGAATAGATGAAATAACATATATAGATATATATATATATTTTTTTTTATATAGTTTTTCTTTTCTTTTCTGATAAAAACAACAAAAAGCATCAACTAATTTAGTTTTCTTCTAGATGACTGAACGGAAATCATGCCGTCGACAACGACTACAACTCTTTTTGCTTATTCTCGCTCTTGCCCTATTTCTTGCACACATACACACACACACACACACACATACATACATATAGAATCAAAAAGGCAGTGTGATGGTGTAGAATGAAGTAAAGAATGAGAAACGAGTCGATAAAGAAAGAAACAGAAGAAGAAGAAGAAGAAGAAAAAAAAGAAAAGGAAAAGAAAGAAGACGACAAAGCTCGCCTCGATCCTTGAAACCAATCAATCATCCTTCTGTTAGCCGAAGCACGGCACGACACGACACAACAGCTTATCAGGTGTAGATTATTGACATACAAAAGTTTTTCTGATCGATCAAATAAAATAAAAAAAGAAGAAATCGAAGAATCTTCATTAAAAAAATTTTTTTTTTGAATGCACACGATAAAAGAAATCAGAAAGAATATGTAAGATTGCATGTTAACAAGCCTATTTGACCGATCTGTTGCAATGAGTGTTCAGCCTCAACTTATAATTCATCGATGAATTAAAAGCAACATACATATTCAAACATAGTAATGAATGCTAGCGGGACGCGTGAATTGTCGTTCTACTGTATATGTCATTAACCAGAAATTATAACACACATACATCGAGAAGAACGATCAACTTGTCAAGTGTGATAAAACACATAGTCGTTTAGAAGTAAGAGAGAGAGAGAGAG
>CAJNOI010000164.1:140659-155068 GCA_905250115.1 Adineta steineri
ATATTCAGACTGTCATCTAAATCCATCCTTCTTGTAAATTCAATTTTTATTTGTTTCTTTTAGAAGACAGTTCAATTTATGGAACAATTCGTAAAGAAATTCAAGGTTTAGATATTGGTGTTCTCATTAATAATGTTGGAATGTCTTATGAATATCCTGAAACATTTGATAAAGTTGAAAATAATGAAAAATTTCTAACTGATATGATTCGATGTAATGTTGATTCAGTTGCTAATTTAACTCAAATGGTTTTACCAGGTTAGTTTCTTTTAATTATTCTTCATTATATATATAATTGATTTTTATAAATTTAGATATGATCAAAAAACATAAAGGTCTTATTATTAATGTTTCAAGTGTATCTGGCCGTCGACCAACACCTTTATTAAGTCTTTATTCTGGTACAAAAGGATTTATTGATCTTTTTTCACGGTTTGATATAAATATCATTCATTATTTTATTTATTAAAATCGTTTCTTTTTTCTTATATAAATACAGATCATTAGCTGCTGAATGTGTAACACGCGGTGTTTATGTTCAATCTTTATGTCCTGGTTATGTTGTTAGTAAATTATCTGGTATCCATAAAGCATCATTAATTGCTCCAACACCAGAACAATTTGTTCTTAGTTCTCTTAATCGTGTTACAGTTCCATTTACAACAGGTTATTGGACACATGAAATTCAAGTAAAACAATTAGAAGAAAAAAACTTGATATCTTTATAAAATTTTTCTTTCAATTTTAGGAATTTATTATTGCACTTTTACCAGAATTTATTTCAAATAAACTTATTATGCATGTTTTAGGTGGTATTCGAGCTAAAGCTTTAAAGAAAAAGAACCGAGCACAATAAAATATTTCTTTGACACTTTTTTTTTGCTTTTCAAACATTTTTTTATGATTAGAACAATCGTTTTCTAGATGTCTTTCATTGAAGTTAATAGTGATTCTGATTTTCCCATTCAAAATTTACCATATGGTATTTTTTCAACAAAAGATAATGTAAGTTACATATTATTTCCCAAATAAAAATCATATCGATTCTCTAGACTAAACCCAGAATTGGTGTTGCAATTGGAACAAAAATTTTAGATTTATCTGTCATCAAACATTTATTTGATGGAGCACAAATGAAAGATAAACAAAATGTTTTTGAAGAAGTATATTAAAATTATATAATTTCGCAAAAAAAATCTTATCTATCATTTTTAGACAACACTTAATAAATTTATGTCACTCGGTAAATCAGCATGGAAAGAAACTCGACAACGATTACAAGAACTTCTATTCGATAGTTGTAAAATATTAAAAGATAATAATGATTTACGAAAACAGTAAGTTATTAATATAACTAATAGTCTTCTTTTTTTACATTCATTAACATATCTACATCTAATCAATAATCTCTAGAGCTTTCGTCGAACAAAAAGACGCTAATATGCATTTGCCTGCACAAATAGGTGAAAGAAACTAATAATCACACGCTGCTTAACTAATCGATAGAAAAAAACTGTTTCAAATTCTGATATTTAATCTAAAATATTTCTTTTATTTATAGGTGATTATACGGATTTCTATTGTTCAAAAGAACATGCAACTAATGTTGGTACAATGTTTCGTGGAAAAGAAAATGCACTTATGCCAAACTGGTTACATTTACCTGTTGGATATCATGGACGAGCTTCATCTGTTGTTGTATCCGGAACAGATATTCGTCGACCTAATGGACAAACATGTCCTGATGAAAGTTTGTTTATTTCAAAATATTGTTCTTCTATATATAGAGAGAGATATTGTTATTTCTATTTAAGCTAAACCACCAACATTTGGAAATTGTAAATTACTTGATATTGAACTTGAAATGGCATTTTTTATTGGCACTGAAGGTAATCATCAAGGAGAACCAATTACAATGGATAAAGCTGATGAATATATTTTTGGTCTTGTTATTATGAATGATTGGTCAGCACGTGATATACAAAAATGGGAATATGTTCCATTAGGTCCATTTACTGCAAAAAATTTTGGTACAACTATTTCACCATGGATAGTAACTATGGATGCATTACAAGATGCTTTATGTACTGGACCAACACAAGATCCAACACCATTATCTTATTTAACTCAACAAGAACCAAGTGCAATAGATATTGATTTAAAAGTCTCATTAAAACGTAAAAACAAATTTCTTGATTTTTTTTTTATTTATTTCTCTTCTTATTTAGCAAATCAATCTTCGAAAGAATACACAATCTGTCAATCAAATTTAAAACATATGTATTGGAGTTTAAAACAGATGCTTGTTCATCATACAGTCACAGGATGTAATCTACGTGCTGGTGATTTAATTGCAACGGGTACAATTAGTGGCCCAACGCCTGATTCATGTGGATCAATGCTTGAATTAACATGGCGAGGAAGTAAACCATTAGTGTTAGATGAAAATTTAACAAGAAAATTTCTTGAAGATGGTGATACAGTAACAATGACTGGTAGAGAAAAAGAAAAATAATTAATTTCTTAGAAAAAATTATTTCCTTTTGGTTTTTTCGTAGGTTTTTATCAAGGTAATGGTTTCAAAATTGGTTTTGGACAATGTACGGGAACCATTATTCCAGCATTACCTTTACCAAAATAAATGTTTTGATTTTTATTAGTTTTTAGAAGATTAAAAGCTAAAAGAGAGATTATAACTATGATACTTTTTTCTTGTTGTGAAGATTAAATTATCAATAGTATTCAACTTGATCATAACAATAAAAGACAAAAAAAATCAAACTATATCACTATTTTTATACGATATTCTATAGATAAATTATAAATGATTATCATATTATATATATAACAATAATACGAATTTTGTTTACAAAAAAAATATATAAGTTTTATTTGTGATAGAAAATCAACGATTATTGCACTCATCGACGAGAGTTCTATGCCTTAGGCTAATAATACTAGGATATTAATATTATTCGTGATTCTGGATTGTCTAATAACATCAAACGATTCGATTTATTATTATTTTCTAATAATATCTTTAATAGTAGAAGAACTATTATTAGTTTATGTATTACTGATATCGTGTTATTAACACCTGTCGACTTTTTTTGTTGTTGTATGTGAATCATAATAAGTATGCTATTCTCTTTGATATGTAACTATCTGTAGGATAGAATACAATGTTTAAAAAAATCATCGGAATCTATAATTACAAACTAAAAAGACATTGTATCTATTTTGTTTGATGGATGAATGATAATGCATATAAGAATAAATTATCAAGATTATTTCATGACATACATACGTTATAAATATCTCATATCAAATTTATAAATAAGATTTTCGAATAATAATAAGAATAACAACAATAATTATAAAAAGAAAGGAACAGAAAGTACCTCGAGGATGTTCAAAACTCATATATGTCATTTTGTATTTATTTTTGTCGTCCATCAGCAATTCCATTGATGCTTTATTAATTCAATCAAACAGACCAGAAAAATGAATTTCCCTAGTAATCACTGTCGATCTCGTTATTTTCACTGAGATGACAACCATACTCAATTCTATATCTTTACAATCTCCTATATATAGAGATTGTAGTTAATTTTATATTTATTCAATTAGTATATAGAAGCCATTCATTCAATCGGCGTCGAGACATTTCCGATTCGTCTATGACGATTGCCTAGAACCGTATATTCAAGTATTGGCGACGTTTTTTTCTTTTTCCTTTCTTATACATAGAAAGACATTTCTATTGTGTCCAAAATTGACCGAGTTCAATGTATACACACACACACCGTATTTAATTTATTCTTATACTTTTTGTACGAATACAGACAATTCTAGGGAAACATGGCACTATATACATTGAAGGAAAGAACTAGTTCACACACATACTTTTTTTTTTCCTATGCGTATAAAAGAGCTACACATCTTCTAATAAGTGAGTATGTCTCGCTCTTTTTCTTCTTTCGCATTTTTTTTTCCTTTCTCTCTATTCATCATCGTCATTTCTGTCGTAGAGCGTTCAACCGAATTTTTTTTGGGCAAAGAATGAATCGTAAAGAGACGAGAATGCATTCATTCTAGTTCACATCTAAAAGATGCTTCTATATCTTAGCATGACAGTGCGTGTTAAAAAGGATAATAGAAATGAAAATACATTGGTTACAGGTAAGTAGGTGAGAAAAAAAAACAGTAGTAACAAAAATTCTTTTTTGCATGATTATAAATCTTGCTTTTTATATTGTAATCAATAAGAGAAAAAGAGAACTAGATAATATTTTCTTTTAAGGATCATCCGTTCTAGAGCAAGCATGTCACATCCTAACAGTACTAAAAAACATAAAAAAAAGAATGAGGAAAAAAAAAGAGCTGATGAAGAGTATGAGAAAAAGAAAGATGGTTCGTCTGTTAATTTCTATTAGATGTAAGTGTATGCGCTCACAACGTTGATCCAGCGAATAGCACTTGTATGTTCTATAGAATATTTCTTTGTCTTTTAATAATTCATCTCATTTGTCTATGTATGTATGTATGTTCATAGCCTAACAGAAAAAACGACCCGACAGACAGAATAAATGGTAGGTGAATTGAATGGACATCAGACATTCTACTTATCTGTTTGATATGAAATTAGCCGAAGAATAGTTGGCGGATATATTCTTTCTTTTTTTCTATCAGTATTCATATCAAAAAAATGATTTTCTCTTCTAGATCTAGTCATTTCTTATGGGTAACGTTTCACCACGTAAATCAAGATCCTATCATGATGGATTTTCTAATCATTTAACATTAACACCGAATCGATCATCATGGAAAAAACAATTACAAATAATTAATGATACATTTAATATTAAAAAAATTTCTTTACGTCATCATAATACACATAACAAAAATAAACGTTCTGGAACAACAATTGATGACAATAATCATCAGTCATATTCAACACAAAATTTTCATGACTTAACGAAATGTCATACAGGAAAAATTACAAATAAAAAATTAATTAAAACAAATCAACAACAACAACAAAATAATGTTAAAAAATCATTTAGTCTTTTTTCAATAAAACAACCATTAAATGATATAACTAATAAAGATAATTTAATTAAACCAGTAGAAGAAGAACAACATCAACATCATCAACAACAACAAGAACCAACGAACAGTACAATAAATACTCTTATTCAACGTAGACGAAAATCAAAATTTGAACCACCACCGCCAACAACAACAGGTTAGTTTTTTTGGATAAAGATATAATCATTTTTGAGTCAAAATAGAATAATGAATCAACTATTAAAGTCTATACTTTACATTCATTTCTCAAGAGAATTCACTTTAGTTAGTAACGAGATCTTTTTTTTTAATCGATTTTCAAAGAATTAACATAAAAGCCATCCCTACGGACAACAAAATGTCTCGAAAGTTTTTTTTGCATAACATTTAGCTTTGATAATATACATCAATTGAATTCATATCATATCTAGTCTATATTTTCCATTTGTTTAATTGAAGTTCAAATGCAAATTTAACCCGGATAAAAAGATGTCAGACGAACTATCAGTATTTTTTGATTTATCATATATGTCAAAGTTTAATAACAAATCAATATGTAATACTTGCATTTCATAATATAAAGGACGTCTCGGTCTCGCTAACCTTAAATGGGATTGAACGAATATATAGTTTTGCATATCTCTCTGGAAATGCATATAGACGAATAAATAAGAATATTAATTTTGATGACATATTTTCTTCTTATTTAGTTAATAAACGTCATACAACATTTATTACACCAACATATCATTTACCAAAATCTCAATCACAATCTCAATTTTATCAACATTATCGTATTCAATTATCATCGAATGGTAATAAATCGGATACTAATAATAATAGATTAACATCAAGTACAAAACATGTTCGTTCAATAGAAAAAACAACAACAACGTCAACAACAACAACAACACGAAAAACAATAATTCAAGCATCAACAAGTGAATTATTACGTTGTTTAAGTGAATATTTATGTTCATCATGTTCACATTTATTACCGAGACTTGATCCAATTGATTGTATTATATGGATAAAAAGTGCTGATCGTCATCTTATATTACAAGGTTGGCAAGAACATGTATTTGTTAATCCAGCTAATATTGTTTTCTTCTATTTAATTGTACGTGATACATTAACATATGTTGTACCATCGACAACAATTAAAAGTGTTTCAGAATTACATTCAATTGTATTAACTTGCCTGTATTTATCATTTAGTTATATGGGTAATGAAATAACATATCCATTGAAACCATTTGTAACAAATAATGAAACACGTGATGTTTTTTGGCAACGTGTTGTTTTAATAATGGGACAATTAAGTTCACAAATGTTAGCTATTAATCAGAATCCAAAATTTTTTACTGAATGCTTTTCAGAACTAAAAACCTATAATCTAGTCCGTTAAAGAAATGTCTTTTTTTTTATTTGTATAATAAATGTTTAAGATAAAGAAAAAACATGAATTTGATTTTTTCTTTTCTAATTAGAAAAATATACTTTTTTTAGAAAGTAATTACAATAAAGTATTCGCTATTAAAAAACATAACAACTTTTGTTATTAATACAGGATGTACAATATTATGAGTTTTATATTTATTAGATAAGAAAAGTTATGATAACTTTTTAATGTTGAATTTAATCAACATTCTTTTTAGTATGAATATGAACCCTTCAACGGGCGGTGGGACATACATCTACCACCATCTTGAGGGTGTGGGTGTAGATACAATGGCAAAACCCAGCGTCACAATCACAACCGCATCCATCTACACCCATACCCTAATAATCTGCATCAAAGCTATAATTCTATGCGAAAAAAATTGGTCATTCAAAAGTCACCCGTTAAAGGGTTAATATAAAAGAAATTTCTTGTTTGTTTTTATAATTGTGGAAACGTCTGAAGTGTATTTCTATTTTTAAAGTTTTTTAAATATCATTTTTGATTTCGAAAAGTTCTCATAACCCTTTCTCTTTTATAAGTATAAAGTCTATTGTTGCTGTCGCACTTTAATTTAGCATAAAATGTGTTACTTGTACTATTTGAAATAATAGGGTGACTGACTTCCCTGGAAGAACATTTTTACGTACTCAGCAAAACTAATTTGCATCATTCTGTGAGTTACGCATATTACTTATTTCTAATCCTATAATAAAATTTGAATGTCTTCAAGCACGTTTCAAAATAATCCGAATAGTAGCAACTTTGACACGTGAAAAAGAAGCTAAAAAGGTATATCAAGGACAAATATAAGATTAAATAATTAACTTTATTCCATAACAGATATTTTTATTTAGGTTTTTTTTTGTCCGCTTATGTATTACCCAGAATGCGATACTAGAAAAAATGAAACAAAATTTTGCACTTAATATAAAACTTAAAATGCTTCCGTACCTATTTGAAAGAAAATAGTTCTATAAAGTATCATTTTTTTCCCTTTAATGTAGTTTTTATATTTTCTTTTGAATTGATACATCAAAATGTATTGGTAATGTTGTGTGTATTGAAGAACTCTATTTATCTCATTTTTAATTACTATTTGTAATGGAGAAGTTCAATCGTCATATGCGTTCTTAGATTAAAATATTGTTATTTAATATTGATATGTTTTTCAATTGGTTCTCAAATTTCTTTTTTTGCTGAACGAAACTACTCAATAACCCTTATTTTATATTTCCACTTTAACAGCGAGTTTTATATTACACACTTTATCAAGAATCTCTTATTTATTAAGAGATTTATCCTATTACTCTAAATATACATATCATGTGAAAATATACTACCTATTCCTTAATCACGAAAAATAAGATTTAAACTGAGTACTATTAAACATGAAGTATCATCTAGTTTAATATAAATTTAGTCTATAGAACTACACATGCAAATAATTTGTTTCATAACATTGAAGTTTAAACGAACAGATATATAAATATTCAGACGGATAAAACAGAAGTGCAAACCTAGTTATTCTAATGATAAAGCCTTAGAACTTAAGCAAAGTCACACTTATCCTAAAGCGAATTTAATTATCAATGAATAATATAAACGTAGTTCGAAAGAATCATCTTGAGCGTTGTAATGGCAAGATAAACAGTTAACTTCATGATTTCATTAGCTCTATTGATTGCATAAAATCCATCTAGTCGATACTTATGTTCGTATATTTTCTTCTGACTAAATAAACTTGACACTAACAAATTCTTCAATGTGCCTTGCCAATTAATGTATTGCTTACTAGCGACATCTGTTTTATTTCAAAAACTATATTAATTTAAAAAAAAATACAATTATTTATTGAAACAAAATATCTAATCGATCATAGAATAACTTTAAAATTATTCATTCACAGAAGAATTTTCATTTGTCTAAATTCTAACGTGTGTATTGGTAATGCTGCGCAAAAAAAAGTAGAGAATAACAAAAAAAAGAAGGAGCAAAAAAAAAAGATACATATCTCTTTCTAGATCAATCCTGATGTTCTTCGTAGAGTGGATTTGCTTTAATTTATTAACTTCTAATTGATACTGTGTATCGTTTTCTTCAACATTTATGTATCATTATTATTTCATTGTGTCTATTTTTTAATTATCGATGTTTGTCGTTTTTATCTAATGGACATAACTAATAAACTAGTTCATTCAAATACGATTTCATCAATAAATCCACCAAAACGTGTTCGAATTGAAAGCGACGATTGGATCGATAAAGCATCACGATCACGTTTTCTAGAACGTTGGAAAGAACAAGAAATCTATATTGATTATTTAGAATCACGCTTGAATCAATTCGAACAATCAATTGATTCAAATGAACGTGTACGTGAAAAAGAAGCTGAATGTAAAAAATTAAAATCTATGCTTAATTATGGTTTTTTAACTAAAACAACACAACAACAATCATTTGTAAGTAAAATTAAAAGCGAAATTTTTATTTGATTAATTATTTTTCAAGGAACAAATTCGTCATTTGATGCAAATACCATCATTATCTCGTTTAAGACAAACATATCTAGATCCATCAATAAATTTTATTTTTGATCAAATGCGTGATGAAATTGATCAATGTCGTAAAGCACGTAATGAAGCACAAAATGAATTACAAGCATTTCAATTTACATCCGATAGGTAAAATAAAAAAATTCGATCCCATTCTTTGTAATAATAAAAATCAAAATTCACAAGTTATCTGACTTACGCTATGTTATTAGTGAATAAGTAAAAATTTTCTATTATTTAGTTTTTGAACTGTATATTCTTCTATAATAAGAAGAAATGGATCAGGATAGTAAGCAAATTATTCGCATATAGTGAGCTATTTGATTCAGTTTTGTAGTTGACTGCTCTGTACTGATTTTCAATAGAATGAATTTCTATTTCGTTGATTTATTTAGTAAAATTGGTAAAATGCTTATGGCTCGATGTAAAAAATTACTTGATGAAAATGAACAATTAGGTAAACTGATTTCATCGGATAACGTAGCTAAACTTGAAGGTGAAGTGGCTTTACAAAAAAGACTTTTATCTAATATGAAAAATTCACAAAAAGGTATGACGAAAAATAAAAAAGTTCAATTATTTTATTAAAAAAAATTTTCTTTTAGATTATGAAGAAATTATGTTAAATATGGATACAAATATGGATGCTATGTCAAATACATTATTACATATGCGTAGTCAATTAATTGATTCTCATCGACAAATTCAGAATTTGAGTGAAGAAAATATTCGTTTAAAAAACTTATATGAATCAAATGGAACTAATCATATCGCAGAAAAATCAAATAGGACTACACCGAAAATTGATATAAGAAATAAGTTAGATGATTTAAATGGAACAATATCATTACCAATAGTTTCATCAGTAAATGATATAATGGATATTGATTCGATTTCATTGAACAGTACAACTAATGATATTAATCAACATTCTACAAAGAATATTCCACATGAAAATGGAATTAATATTAATCATTCAAACGAAATTTTGAGAGAATGTATATAGGAAAAAAAGAAAGAAAGAAAGAAAACGTTTGTAGATATATTTCTCTATTCGTGAACAAAGCGAATTTTTATATAGAAAAATTATGTGATAGAGAATTTTTGAAAAACATTGAATTTTGTTGTTGTTGTTGTTTTTTATTTCTCATTCTATTATATTGTGTTGTAACACAAATTTATATACTTATTCGACTTAGGATTTTTCTCTTTGTCTCTAGATATATGTTAATGCCACTCTCTATTTTCGTTTTTTTGTTATTATTTATGTATTTTCTTTTTGTTCTTTCTATGAACAACTATAACAAAAATATATATGGGAGTTTAAAAAAAACGAAATATAATTCTGATTAAAAAAAAAAGATAAAAGATATTTATCTATTTTTTTCAGATGGCGGATGTTATTAAAAGTGATATTGAAAAAATTGAACGAGCGTTAAATATTCGTGTTGATGATGTAGAAATTGAAGTTGCATTAAATGCTGGTAAGTATTAGAACTATGCACAAGTCAAAGTTCATTTTGTATTATCTCACAATGGTTTGCTTATTATGAAAATATAGTTGGTAATATACAGTAAACAATGGAATAGACAGAGATCAGAAGTCTTTCTATGGAATTAATCTCAAGGCAAATTCTTTTCTTGTCTGAATGGGAATATAAAATAGATACAAATATTTTCCTCTTTCCAAGCATTGATTTATTACAAATTAGTATTTTCTACTCTGTTTTAATCTTCTAATAGATCATGTCCATAATGACTGGACGTTAGTCAATGCTATGTTTCTATTGAATTAGAATCGCAAAGATGCATTTAGTTCTAAAGTGTTATATTCCTTGTTGTATTGCCAGTATATTTAACGCTTTGAGACCCATGATTCAATCTATGGACGAAATCTCTTTAAAACTTGATATTTCGTATAAGGGGTACTATCGGTACTTTAAAAAACTATTTCAAGTCATTTTTAACTTTTAGTCACTTCCTCGGATGTGCACGGATGAGAGTCAAATACTGACTCGGTAACCTCAGTAGGGTTTTTAATTTAACATAAATATGTGCTTTAAAGTCTCTTCTATGTCGTAGTGAAAACCACACTTCATTGTCACTTTGCATTCATGAGTTATTCGGAATTTATCAAATTTTAAAAAAAGTGAGGCTTATAAGCCCCATTGTTACTTAAAGGGCTAGGACCCATAAATTCTAGAAACCATCATACTTATTTCCTAGTTATTATGAACAACCTATGAGATAGTACTATGCCCCAGCTTGTAGAGAGCTTTTCATGGTGCATGAATTTAAGGTTTGACCATCTACTAAAATCGAGATATAATAAAAAAATGTCGCGAAGCTTTTGAAGCACTCAGCATATATTTATTCTCAAAAAAAAACTTTCTTTATTTAAATAGAACTTGTTTTGTAAATTCTAGCATATCCACAAACAATTTCCACGCCTTTCAATAATCAAAAAATCAAAAATGAACAAATTGATGATATATCAGATTGTTATCATTTAATAGAAAGTTTTCATACCAATCCTTCTCCTCGTATCGATCATTCATCTTTACTTACATTTGGTACAGCACTTAATTTATGTTATCAACGTAATCTATTTCAATTATCTAAACATTGTCAAACAATTGTAATTATAACAACAACAACAACAAAAAAGAAATGAAATTCTTATTTTTTTTCTTCTTCTAAGGGTACTGCGCATAAATCTAGTCAATCAACGAATGAAATTCTTCCAATACAAATGTTCGAGTTTTCTACAGTTCATTTGCCGGTAAATAAATTTTTCTGAAATATAAGTGAAAACCTTTATTTCTTTAGACAAATAATGAGTCTATACAAAATATTCGTCGAATAATGCAACGAGAAGAAAAAGCACGTTTAAGTGAGTTTATATTTTTTTTAAAATAAAAAAATTTTCCATATTAAATTAAGGTTCAAATGAAACAATTGAAAAACTAATTCAAAGTGTTGCACAAAATATTCGTCAAAATCAAGAACATGAATTAACTCGAAGGTTTGAAACAGATTCTTATTTAAATAGGTTTTAAATTTATTTATTTTAGAATTGAAATTTTACAAACATCAACACGTAATGCAGATATTGTTCAACAAGAACTTGAAATAGTTAAAAAGAAACTTAATGATCTACAGTAATTTATTTTATAGAAAAATCATTGTCATTTTATTTCTATTTATAGAATTCTATCCGATCGAGAATTAATTCAACGAGATAATGAAAATAATCATATAGATTGGACAACTATTTCGGAAATATTAGTAATAAAATACATTTTTTCTGTTTCATAATAAATTTCAACTTTATTAGATGAATAATCAATATACAGAAAAATGTTGTCGACATGCATGGCAACAACTTTGTTTACCTGTAATTAATGATAATCAGAATTGGTCTGTAGAGGAAGATGAATTACTCAATAATTTAGTTCAGATTCATGGTGCATATGCTGATCAATGGGCATTAATTGCTTCACATTTTGTAAGTCTTATTTTGCTATGATCATTTTTTCAAGAGAAATATTTTTTAATATTATAGTCTCAACGTTCACCAATGATGTGTGCAAGTCGTTATATGTTTATAGAAAACACTCGTTTAGATAAAATGTAAGTTGTTTGTATGCTTTCTTCTTCGCTTGTATAAATTAAACTTTATTTTATTAAGAAAATTTTCAAATGATCAAATAAATCAATTGAAACAAGTTATTGAAGAAGATCGTCATGATAATTATATTCCATTAAATAAAAGTAATAGAAATACAATTTTCGAAAAATTCAATTTTATTTTATTTTAATAAAGTTGCGTATAAACTTGGCTATAGTCTTTCAACAATACTTCGTGAATGGCGTAAAATTGATCCAAATGTTCGACGAGGCCAATGGCAAGTAGACGAAGACGAAGTACAAATTAATTCGATGCAAAATAATCTTTTTATTTTTTTTTGCTTATTTTTTATTATTAAATTTGAATAATTAATTGATTTTGTTTAATATAGGTTCTTTTACAAAGTGTATTAAAGCAATCAAATCGGGGTACGATTAATTGGAATTTAGTTGCTTGTGATGTAGATGGTCGTTCACAAACGAAATGTTATAATCGTTATATTCATTTAACAAGAGAAAGAAGAAAAACAGAATTTGAACCTAGTGATGATCAACTATTAATTGAACAACATCAACTGCAAAATGGTAATTTATTTATTGTAAAATATGAGTACTAATATTCTTCAATGCTAGTGAAAATAACAATAAATTAATCATTTCTTGTCAAATGAATACAATATAGGATCTATCCGTTAACATTAGAAAAGCAGTAGTCTATAATTTTGATAGTCGTACATACAATATAGTCACTCTTTTGATTAGTCATATAATATAGCCAATATTTCAGGGAAAGGAGTCGATTTTTACTTAAATTATCTAAATATTCACGGAGGAAATATCTGGTTCCGAAACATTTAAAGTCAAGGAAATCGATAAAATCATCTGTATTTAATCAGAATCAGTTCAGTTTTTTTATCATTATTCACAAGTTACGTTCATTGGCAGTTGATCTACTTAGTCTTAAACTGACGTTATAATGATACATATGTGCCTGTTTTTATGATAGTTACCGTAGCTATAGATAAACATATAATTTTAAAGATTTATATGAAATCTCTTTTAGCTCGTTGGTCTCAAATTCAACCATTTTTTCCTGGTCGATCATGTTATACATTACAAAATCGATTGCGAAAATTAGTACAATATCGTCAGATAAATGAATTATTCAATAATCAACAAGTATTATTATTTCTAAAATTTTATTCTTTGAAATTTTTATTTCTTTGCTTTTTCAGACAAATGTTCAATTATTTATTTTAAAACAATTTCCAACTAAAGAAATAATAATCGCGTTATCGAATAATCTTTATCAACCACCAAATTTTCAATTAACATATGATCAATTACATTGTTTAACATCCAATATTTTATTTATACAACTATGTAGTGAAATTGATATAAATGAAATTCTAAATCCTATTGGTATTCGACAATTTCTCAATAAATTATCAGCATGTACGAATATTGAAGAATTAAAAGAATATCTTTTTTCAGTGAAAAAAACAAATCGAAAAAAAAAACTAAAATAACTTTTATTTTATATAAATTATCTTTTGTTATATAATATGATATATATGATGTTTATTTTTACATTATAAATAAAAACAAAAATCTTTTTGATTCTTTTGTTAATCATATATATATATATACATCGATATCTTTTCATTCATTAAAAATGTCCTTCATCTACTATTCAGAGTACAATTTGCTCAG
>CAJNOI010000164.1:155168-173140 GCA_905250115.1 Adineta steineri
AAGGATGTTGATCTGAATGTCTGTGGTAAACTCTTCTGCATATCCATTCTATCATCATCTGAAAACTCATGAAAAGTAGCTGAATCAAGAATAGGATCAAAATAATATACTTTTAATTAAAATAATAACTAAAAATCAAAGATTATATGTGCGAATAAATGAATCAATACTACATATTAACTAATTCTCTCACAAATACATTTCTTTTATCATAATACACTGTTCTTTGTTGTTTTAAAAGAATAGTAGAACACATTCTTGTATTTATAAATGCGAACATGAAAAGAAAAAGAACTAAATAAAAGACATAAACAATATATTATCGATTGATCATATCCACATACAAATATCTGTTTATATTTTCAATCAAAATATTTTTTGTTTTTATCACAATGAGTTGAATATCAGAGGAAGAAAACGAAAAGAAAAACAAGATATTTCCATTCTAATCAAGAGCAGATATGCACTGAGATTAATGATAGAAAGACACTTCTCATGACGAAAGATTTGAACGATGACATTATTCGAAGATGAATAATGGATTAGATAATGGAAAAGAATCAAATTTCAATGTGAAGATGTTCAAATCAATATCAAAGAGCATGATATAGATTCGATTGCAGTAAGTTTTCTTTTCATAAACAAAGATATTTCAAGTAATAATCTATCAAATATACCACTGATTTCTCCTCAGAATATGACTGTGAAGAACTGAAAAAGATCGATCGATTTGAGAAATAATATCATTTAAAATCATCGATCTTTTCTAACCTTTCATCCTTTATAGAAAACTTTCATAAAATATCGAAAACAAATGGTGAACTAATATCGTTCAAGAATTTTTTTTCTGTTACGAAAAATAAATAGGCTTCCCTTATATTTGTTGGAAGTTCTTCGAAATGAGTTGACACAGTTGGTAGATTCTTGATTAGAATTGCATAAACTACTTCTATCAACTTGGATATGTTCACGATGCTCTAGATGATTATACAATGTCTATTTCATATTATCAGAAAGTTCTTACCATGGACTAAAAACCGCTTCTTCCAAATCATATCTAGTTCAACTACATTGCTTGTGTGCGTTTTACAATATGAACGTCTATATACTCTTATGTGTTTTTTAGTACTATCGATATCTGATCAGAATAAAAAAGTCTATCAAATAATCATTCAAACAAGTCGGGTTTGTGTGTGTGTGAGGATCTTTTCTTTCGCAACACCTTCACATCTGAGACTTTTGCTTGAACACAGTATTATCGAATGTTATGAAAAGATTCCAGTTGTTTTTACAAGGATTTTTATGGATAACAAACGATCACTTATAATACAAGAGATTAGCATTTGGTCGAAAGAACATTATTTGAAAATTGATCTTGATATATAGGGGTGTGGGTGTAAGTGTAAGAGAAAAACAGATTATCATACACGCACCCCACAAGATGGCGGATGTGGGTGTGCCTATGTAAGATATAAACTGATTATCCCTACACATACACGCACACGTACTCAGATCCATGCCCACTCATCCCAGTCACACTCTCACCCATCTTAGCAAACTATTGCTTAGTAATTTTTAACACTAACAATTTCTCAACGCATATTTTATTTGTCATTTGGTATGTATGAGTTTAGTCGAAAATAAAAATGTCGAAAGGAAAAATGTCGAAAAGGTTAAAAACGATAGGAGTAAAACTTTAGCAGTGTCACTGTTATCAGAAATAAACAATAGGTAAAAGTATGCTTTCAATCATTTTATTCAAACAAGGGTGTGAGTGTGGGTGTGTGTGAGGTTCTGGGTGTGCGTGTGAGTGTGGGTGAGGTTCTAGGTGTGGGTGTGGGTGAGAGTGTGAGTGTGCGTGTGGGTATTAAAGGGTCTTCTTCGCCCACGCTCATACCCACACCCACACCCACCCATAAACCATATTCGAATTTTTCGTCATATTTTACTTTCGACATTTTATTTTCGACATATTACTTTTTGACATTTATACTTTTCGACATTTTTCTTTTCGACATTTCGTATTCGACATTTATCCATTCGACATTTTTCCTTTCGACTAAAGTCAATATATTCTGTCATTTGTCCATTTTTCAGTATCATACACACGTTTTAGCGCACGAAATAAACCGATTTTTGGCACAGCAATATTTTTCAGGTAAATTGTCATACAGTTTGTTCCTTCTTCAATATGCGTAACATAGAATAATGTCATGGGGAACACTAATACTTCTTTTTCATTTTCATATTCTGATAGACATGGAAGTTCATTGGATAATCTGTTTAAATTGATTGCTGTGTCACATTTCTCCGCAAAGTTAAATATCATTAAAACGCTTTGTTTTTCGTCATTCATATTGGTTGTACCAGCAAATCTTTCGGCTACAGACCGATCTAATGACGTTGAACAAAATGTTTTTGTTTGAATAGCACCGTTTTTCTTGAGTGCCCGTCGGTAAGAACGCAAGTCTTTGGCAGTCATTTTTACACCACGATAGGAAACGCCTTGAAAATAACGAGGCTTCAATTTCTCTAATAATATATATAATGGCGTAATCAAAGGCTCGACATCATTAGCAAGAGCACGATAAAAACCTGTTTCCAATGAATACAATCGAAGCAAAGGTTCTGGTCTATTCTCTGCAAAAGCTTTAGTAACCAGTGCTCTACATTTATCGTATGCTGAATCCTTATGGGTAACATGTTCAGTAAGCATTTCATTAAGATCTTCTTTGAGCTTTCCCTGACTAAAATCTTTATCGAAATCATCCAACAATAGTCGTACTAGTTTGGATCCAGTAAGACGTGTTGCTGTACCTAAAAATATCTGCGCATTTTCGATTTCTTTTGAAGTTGCACGCTGTTGTAACCATTTATCCTCAGATAATTCCTCCGAATCATCATCTTCTTCTTCTTTCGCATCTTCTTTCACGGTTATTTCAAACATTTTCTCAACATCTTCTTGTTCACTATCATCTTGATCACAAAATCGATTTCTTCCAGCAGGACGATGAAATAATTGGCGAATGTCGTCGGAAAATGCTTCTTCATAGGCAGTCAGCCCATGTCGATTTAGACGATCTCGTCGACAACCACGTTTGTGTAGAAGAAGACGGACGATTTCCACTTGACCAGAGTAAGACGCTGCATGAAGAGGTGTACTTCCATTCGGTTCAAGTCGATTTAAATCTTCGTATGAAATAGTCGGTAGAAGCTGTTTTACTTTTTCAATATTGCCATTTCGACAAGCCCAATAGAATTCACTTGCTTCACCTGTTTGTGGCTGACTGAGAATGCGTTGTTCTTCTTTTGTTGTACTGTCCGTATTGCCCATTATCTAAAATTATGGTGTAACTTGCTAGAAAAATACACTGTGCGGGTGGTATGAGTGAGTGTGTTATATTGTTCTTTCACTCACACTTACTCACGCATGTTGCCTGAATATTATTTTCGAGAAAGGTGTGCAAAGTCCCATTTGAAAGTACTTCTTCACATGGATTAAGTTAAAAAAATACTTCTACACGTCGATGCATATATCTGAGACGATCTAAGGATCATTATAAATTGTCTGATACAGTAACTGAACATGATGCTGTATCATTATTTCAAAGTGAAATAAAATATTTCAGTTTTTAAGCGTATAGGGAAAGTTCTTTGTTTTTTTATGAACCTAAAAATATCTGATTATGTCAGTTCTAAACCAAAAACATCTCGAAGCTTACAGCTACTTACACTTCTTTTCTCAGCATTTCTGTTACTGTTGGTATATGTAAGACTACTGATTGAAAAAAGTATTTTTATTAAAAAGCTATGTTGAAACGAAAGTATTTATTTAAGAAGAAAAAATGTAAACACGTCGCGGACAGCAAATGAAATTCTACATTACTGTTCTGTTTCGTTGTGTGCATAGAGACGTTGATTCAATCCATACGTTGTTATTAACATTTCTCTCTCTATTTTTCTTCGCCCAATAACAATGCAGCTTTGTTCTGACTCTGCTACTATAATATTTCACTTACGTTTCTTTCGTATTTGAGTATGCAATTATAAAAATAAAAAAAGAACAGGACTCTATTATAATTATAGAAAAAAACAGTGTTTGACGAACGTAGACGTCCTGAGTGTTCCCTTCCATTTGGAAGCATATTCATTGATTTGACTTGATTCTTAAACTAATTCAAATGAAGCGAAAACAAGCACAACAACCATAGGCGCCGAAGTACTGTCTATTTTAGAGGAGACTCAAAAGGATCTTCAGATCATCGAAAAAGGGTAGGTGTGGGTAGGGCGTAAGTCAGGTGTCGGAGCAGGGGGGGGGTAGTGGGGGGGGGGGGGGGGGCGTAAGCCTAATTTTTCTATTTTAATGGTCAAAAAAAGTGAATTTTCTAGAAGCAGGGAGGGGCAAACCCCTTTTTCCTATTAGTTTTCGGAAGCAGGGGTGTGGGTGAGGGTGAGGGTGTGGGTGTGGGTGGGTGTGGGTGTGGGTGTGGGTGTGGGTGTGGGTGTGGGTGTGGGTGAGGGTATGAGTGAGTATGGGTGCGGGTGTGAGTGCGGATATGTATTCGTCTATCATTCTCACTTATACACACCCACGCCCTCAAGATAAATCAATATTCGTTCCATTGCGAGTAGATGAAAGTATTGACACTTTTATTTTTTTCAAATATATAAAAATATTAAGTAGAGAAAGAACCAACTAGTCAACTTACTGTACATTGAAATGTAAAGATTATGACATTTTTCATATTCATCAATTAGTTGTTGTGCTTGATTAAAAAGAAAAACTCGGCTGAATGTATCAACATAAATAAAAGATAAAGTTTTTACTTAAGTTTTACAAAGATTACTAACTATTGTTGTATAAATTTGATCTGTTCTTTAATTACATGAAATTTGTTCAAAGATATTTCAAGCTTGATAGACAAGAGCTGAATGAGAAGAAACGTTCAAGAATTACGAAAAATCAATAAGTGATATTTAAAGAATTTCATAGTTATATGTACCAGAACGTATGATTAAAAAGAAGACGATGCTCAGAACTTGCATTATTGAATGAAAGAATAAAGGAAGTATTTTCTGATAAAAGAAAGTTGCGTTTCTCTCAATGTTAAAAGATGGTTTGGTAGTTTATTTTGTACATAACAATCAATTTGTAGAACATAAAGTCTTGCTCAAAATAAGAAAATAGTGTGCCAATGAGATAACAGAAATTCGTATTTCATTCGCTTTGACTCACAGAGATTGATTTTACAGTCAGCTCTGTGCAAAAAAGATTCACACTTTCAAGTCTTATACTCAGAAATATAGAATATTTGTTTGTTAACAAACCGATGGACTAACAGACTGATTTATTGTTCAAGACTTATGTCAAAGTTATCTAAATGCATGAACTGAGAGAGTATACCTCTTTGCACAAAGTATAATACGAGATGATCTTCAAATACCGAAACCGAAGAAAGTTCTAAAGTTCTTTTATAAAGACAGGAGCCCGTTCTCTTATTCTATTTGTTAATCGTACTTCTGTAACCTTTAAATAAAAATCAAATTAAATGCAAGAATATAAACATCATTTTAGTGTGAATAAATAATAGCTGTCTTTTGACACTTTTGCTAAGAAAATCCAAGGTACCTGAGATAACTCGTCATACAGTGGTATCTGACTATGTCGATGAATCCTTTTTGGTTTTTCTAACAATAGTTCGTTCTTTTAGAGCGAATCATATTCTAAATTAAAAAAATCCGTTTGATCTTTGATAGTGTGAGGCCTGTATATTGATCTCACATCTACATCCTCGCAAAATGTTCTATAATAATTATTTTGTTTATTTATTATCAAAAAAAGTAAGTTTCTAAATAAGGCTAGAATAAAATACCGCTAACTAGCAAGCTAAACTATTTGAGTTAGTTAAAAAAGAGAGTAAATGTTAGTGTTAAATAAGAGGTGTCTTTTTTGTTATCTTCTTGTGGAATACAACTCGCCAATATTCTGCATGTTCTTGTTGCATATTATCGTACAGTTGAGTGCCAGGTAATCCAGCTAATAAACTACAATATTCTTGATCTGCAGATTGAATATAACGCTCAATAAAGTCAGCACGTGAGTTCCTTTGAATGTCAAGTGCATGAAGAACATTTCTTGTAATATTGACCTTCTCTTTGATAATAAATGCATCATTTGTTGTTAAATAATCAATCAATACACTTGAACCATCTACATTACACAAGCCACACCAGAGAAAGTATCCATTAGGACTAAGCACACGAGTAATTTCATTGACAAATTTCTTCACTGCTTCTATCTCATCAAAAATGTTGGTTGTTTCAATCGAAAGAATTACATTCATTGACTCATTTTGAAATGGTAAATGAGTTTTTGGATCAGCTATCATAAACGAGAGTTGAGGAATTGTCGAATAAATTTGTTCACATAAGTTAATGACATCTCGAGAAGGATCTATTCCAACATAAGATTGAGGAGCATATGTATGGACACACCAGGCAGCACCAGCACCTCTGCCACAACCTACTTCGAGTATATTTTTATCTGGAAGTGCTACATTAGCAAGAACCTAGAATGAAAAACAAAAAATATTCTAATAATGATTTCTAAGACATTTGACATTCTCTCTTTCATTCACTGCCAAGTTTTTTCTACTAAAGAAAGGTAGATTAAGATGTAATTAATATTTCTATATATTCTCTAATATATTTTTGAAGAAAAGATTTAAATCTTATGTTGATACTGTCACAACTAAAATCGTGATTAGTTCATTTTGAGCTATTCGAACTAATCAGTAACAACTCAAAAATTCTTCGATTTCGATTGATTTACTATCTATTACTCCCACATCTACACAGATTCGTCACTTCATTGACTTTTCAATCTACAGCAAAAACGAACTCTGTTATGAATACTAGCGAGATGCTATAAAAAACTCTCAGATGAATTCTTATATTCGTCTTCACTTACCTGTTCATAAAGTTTCTTCGAATAGTAACCAGTATTGTCATCGATATGTTCGTCCAAATCTGCATAACCCCAATTCATAAATTGTAGTTCATTGACATTCGTATAGATACTTGAAATTTTTTTATACCACAAAGACAGCCGATCAAAGGTGTTAGATTTCTGTTGATATTTGACGACATCATCACAAACGGGTACAGATCGAGATAATATTGGTTTTGCTACATAAGATTCTAAAAGAGAGAAACACAATACAATAAAATGATGAATATATATCATATAGGATGATCATCAAAAGAATAGTTTAACTTTAAATGATATTACTTTCAAAGAATCTAAGAAAAGAAATGTAGAGTAAAGAAAATGTACGATACTATTTGTCAATTCTAGAAAAATACAGCAAATTTACAATCTTATGAGATCGTATGATATGTAAATTCAAGACTTTTGGATTCCATTGAAATACTGTTCAATGTAGTCAAACTCTATAATAACGGAAATATATATTATTAATCGGTTAAATGTTGCCAAGAAAATCGAACAAACTTTTATTCAACGGTATAGAATGCTAACTTGTAACTGGTTAATCCCGTAGGGTGGTGTGAGGATGTGAATCCTATACCTCTCTCTTTATTCGTATAAAAGCACACGCTATATATAGGATGGTGGAACACCCTGTAAGGGAAATGTCCAACATAATATCAAGGGAAGAAGATGAGGAAAAGTCCCATAACATATAGCATCACATACATAAACGATAAGAGAAGAGAAATCCATATAACATAACGAAAGGAAAAATCTATGAACGATATAGAAGAGAACGCGAACACATATATAGAAGAAGATGATGAATCACACTATATATGATATATGTATACGTAACAACAGAACGAAAGAAACTATACATATATGCCTTAGGAAAGAAATGAAGAAAGATGATGATACCACCTAACAGTGGAATCTGAATAAATATTTTAGAGTCAAATATAATAGAAAGATATATTTAAATTTAATATATATTAGCGACATAGAGCAAAAGACGTGAAAAGTATACCGAATACGTTGAATATATTATGCATAATGATTATTTGAAAAGTTAATGCGAAGAAAATTTATTTTATAGGACATACCGTATCGATCCAATGATTTTTTCGGTCAGTTGTCGTCAATAATAAAAAATGACTTATTCATTCACTTTTTCATTGAGACACAGAACAAATCATATGAAAGTGAAATTGATATATATCATTACAAGGGATTTAGAAACCATAATGAATGAAAAGTGAAATGAAACTCATGCTTTCAATAATTCAGATAAAGAAGTATCCAAAAGTCATCATGAACAAAATGAAATTCACAGAATACTATTTAACATCTTAATAGTATTATGATACAAGCCTGTGTAGCTTCATTTATCTAAATGACTTACGTGCAGGAAGTCCTTTCCATTGTGTGTTCGGTTGTAATAAATCATTTTTCATTACGAGTGTAAACGGATAAAGTCGATTGTTACCCATTAATTTACAACCTGGCATTACAATTGACCCACTCATAAGTATACACGAGTTGCCTACTGTAACAGGAGCTACTTTCCAAACACGTTGTTCGAAAGTGTGACACTGAAATGATCGTAGAGAACAATAATGTATATATGAAAAATGGAAAAAAAAAACTCATCTATTACCACAATAATAGCATTGATATTAAGTTGAACATGATCTCCAATAGTCACCAGATTGTAATCAAAAATAGAAGAAACATTAGGTAAAATCACATTGTTGCCGATGTTTGCACCATATATTCGAAATAACCGAATTAACCATTGTGTATTACCAAGAAATGAACCGATAAAAGTTTGGTAATCTTCTTGTACTCTTCCTATTATGTGTTTGATTATTTTATCGTCACTATGTGAATACCATCGATATAAACCGCAAACAATTATTGTATGAAGGATTGGTCCACCAAGAAGACCACATGACCAATAGATGCCTACGAGAAGACATTTATTAAAATAATGAGAAAAATATGTCTTCCAAAATGGAATAGTTTTAATTTGATCCTCTGTTGCTTGTCTAAAAGGCATTTGAAATGGTATGGCTCGAGCTGGAACACCAATAAAAATATCTCCATTATTGCTATTCGTTTCTCGAGTGATACGTGTTAAATTGCCAACCATAGTATGAGATAGAAGATGACTACCCGGCAAAATTGAACAAAAATTACCAAGGTTTGTATAAGATTCGAGTGTTATCCAATCTACACGATGGTCACCGTCAAGTGTCATCTCAGTAGGAACTAATAAAACGTAACCAAAACTAGTGACGCCTGTTTCAAGTTTTAATAAATTTGTTGGATAGGACAAGAAGATGTCTATGTCCACGATTTTGACATCATCTTCAACTTGAGCACCTAACCAACGGAGAATAAAAGGGTAAAGATAATCATATCCAGTTGTTAGTGACCAGGCATGGTGAAAACTAGATACAATTAATTGACGAAGCCACACCTTATGTAAATATGACCAAGATGCAATTGGGTATATGTCACCAGCAGCACAAGAGCCGACTACGAATTTTAATAGAAAGAGAGTGACAAAACAAGCAATAATTGACCATAAAGTCCAGCAAAAAGCAATACTAATTGGTAGTGGTATTTGTTCAACTGAATAAACTTTATAGACAATGGCTAAGAGTGTACAATGAATACAGATCAATGAGATGACTGTAATAACTTGATAGATCTTGTGCCATATTGAGAATGATCGGTTACTACATGTGATTGAAATGTCTGATGAAATCGATTTGTGTTCGTCACCATCGATAATCGTTCGAGATGCGATGAAACCAGTGACTGATGACATAGGCTGAACAATAATATTATCTTGCATATCAACTCCACCAAAAAGAATTGATCGGGCACTGATTGAACAATAGCAACCAATTTTAATTGAATGTAATGCAAAAGTACTATTATCATTGTAATATAAAGAGTTTAGAGTCGTTTTATCAGCAATCCAAGTTCCATCACCAATATCTAACAACCATGGAGCATCAATGGTTGTGGTATAAATATGTGCATTGACACTAATCCGAGCACCGCAAAGACGAAGATAGTAATTGTATGAAGGTGTACCAAGTATATGTTGTAGCCAAAATGTATTATTATTCCATAATCGATCTAAAAACCACCAGCAATAATAGTTCCAAGAGAAAATATTGTCGCCTTTGATGTTTTGCGGTGATAGTAGGTGCGAGCAAATGACATAGAAGAGAAGATGACATATTGGTAAGATAGGAAAAAGAAGTGGACACCATTGATGAATTATCATGATTGGACACAACCACTGGCAAACAAGAAGTGCGATACCTAAAGATTCGATGACAAATGAAGGTGTGAGACGATCATGTGTTTCATGAATTTCATTGACTGTGGACGCTGTCTCTTGTGGCTCTTCGAGAACTAATAATGGTTGTATTACTTGAGCCAATTGTCGAATAGATGGATTAGTAAATAAAAGACCAATATCAACCTTATTACATATCTGTTGACGAATCAATGAGAGTGCAAGAATAGCACTCAATGACGTTCCACCAAGTTGACCAAAAGGAACATCAATATGAGGAGATTCAATACGAAAGACTTGACTAAATATATTCTGTAACTGTTCTTCTAAAGTAGTATGCGGCACATTATCATCAATGTTATCAGTTGACGATGAAAACTCAGGTGATGGTAGATGTTTTCGATCTATTTTTCCATTTGGATTCAAAGGTAATTTCTCAAGTATAATAAATATTGATGGTATCATATGTGGTGGAAGATGAGATTGACAATGTTGACGTAGTTGTTCTTCATTTATATGAGATGATTGAACATAAGCAACTAAATAATCATCTTTCCATTTCATGACAACGCAAGTCGAGATGGATGTGATACTAAGTAAACATCGTTCGATTTCACCAAGCTCAATTCTTTGTCCACGCAATTTGATTTGAAAATCTTTTCGACCAACAAAATAAAGAAGTCCATTATGATCCATTCGAACAAGATCACCTGTTCGATAGAATATCTCACCATCGATATCAATGAGAGCTCTCTGTGTCAAATCATCACGTCCAAGATAACCAGCAAAAACACCTACACCTCCTATAAATATTTCACCTTCTTGATTAATGATGACACATTGCAAGAAATTATCCAGAAGCAAATGTTGATAATTAGGCAATGGACGTCCTATTGGGATACTGTCTGCATTGAATTTAATGTTTACCGGATAAAAAGTGCAAGCAACAGTAGTTTCTGTTAAACCATACCAGTTCCAAAAAGTAAAATGCTGGGTAAGATCTGTGAGGATTAAGTTGACTAACTTCATAGAGCATGGCTCACCTAAAAAGTAAGAGAATATTATAAAAGATTATATAGTTCATATGATGGTTACTTACCGATAGTACAAAGTGATCTAATGTATTTTATGAAATGTAAATAATGATTCTGTTTAAGAAAAGTGAAAAAGTTGCCAAGTAAACTTGGTACAGAGTGCATATAAGTAACTTGTTTGTTTCTCATGATTTCAGCAAGATAGTTCAATTCAACAGTTCCTCTTGGACGAAGCATGATTATTGTAGCTCCAATTATCAATGAACCAATAATTTCTTGAATATGATTGTCAAATGAGCATCTAGCCATTTGAATAACTGTATCATTGTTCGTAAATGAATCGATGCACATCAAAGAATAGATACATTGAATGAAATTTCTATGTCGAACTCGAATCTATAAACAAAAAGATCATGATATCTTCTAAATACACAATCTCCTTTATAGATAAATAATATATCAATAAAATTTAGAAACGATTAGATTTCCTTAGAAACTAATGAAAACAATAAAAAGTTAATCTTTTTCTCATGTAACTCATTTATTGTGTGTTAGTTGTATAGCGAATTCAATGCTTACCCCTTTTGGCATTCCTGTCGAACCACTAGTAAATATAATGTAAGCTATACTATCGATAGTCACATGAACAGATGATAATTCATTAATATTAATTTGTTGAGATGAATTATTATTGACCAATATAGAATCAATGCTTAACGTGGTGATAATATCGTTAAATTTATTTTTTGTCAGATAATGGAAAAGAACAAGACGACTTTTTGTTTGTTGCAAAAGCATATGCAAACGATTTCCTGGATCTCGAAATGACAATGGAAAATATACACCACCAGTCATCTCAATTGCCATCATACCAATGACCTAATGAATTTCAATAATTTATATAAGGTATATATTTATTTCAACGGTTAACTCACCATAGATAGACCCCGTTCCACACATTGCGAGATAACTTCATTTGGAATGATACCGTATTCATCTAAAAGATGAACAGCTAACATCTGAACATAAGCAAAAAGCTCCGCATATGTCAATGATTGTTCATCTAGTTCAACAGCTAGTTTCTGTGGATGTTTCATGACTTGATATACAAACTCATGATGAATACAAGTGAGAGGAGATAAAAATGTTGTTTGCGTATTATTCAATGATTGTATTAGATATTGTTCATTTGATAATGTTAACGATAATTCATAAATAGGTTTGTTTATTTGATTATCAATAATGGATGCAGATAATTGATGCAAGATGAAATGAAATCGTTGTGAAATCTTTTCCACTGTTTCTCTATTGAACAGGTCAAGTGATGCATTAATTGTGCATGATAGTTGATTCATGTTCATATCATGATGAAATGAAAGAGAGAAGTCGGATACACTTAGTGTTTCATCTTCATTATCGTTGAATAAGAAAGTTGCTGCAACAAATTGAGAATCACCAATCATTGTTGCATTGTTGTCATTGTTTTTAGCACATGATAAAAATTCTAAAGATGTATCCAAAAATGCATGTTTTGAAATATGTGGATGTTGATCAAGAATACGTTGAAGAGGAAAATATGAATACTTCATACTATTTGTTGTTATCTCTTGAACATGCTCGAGTAGTTGATGAAAACACCAATGAGGATCTAACTGACATCGTAATGGAATGACATTCTCAAACAGCCCAATGATTGATTTGAGTTCATCTCTATATCGATTATTACTGATGTTCATCGCCAGACATAGATCTGTTTGTCCATTAGTTAATTTAAATAGAAAGATGAAATAAATAGCAAATATGAGATGTTCAAGTGATATGTTATTTAATGATACGTGAGTAAGGAAGTCATGTGAGAGATCTTGACCAAAATCAAATGAAATAGATGTTGTATGACCAGTTCGATGTTTGTTAGAGAGACGATATCGATCAAATGGTAATGATAAAGATTGATCGAGTTTACAATCATGCAGAGTATCAAGCCAAAACATGCTTGCACCAGTCATTGACATTTGTTGTTCAATAACAGCATCTAAGTACGAAGAAAGGAGCAGTTTAAATAGAACAAGGAATTGAATATACTTACAATCGACATAACGTAGAGTGGTGTCATTATTAGTTGTTAGCTGACCTGTTTTGTAGGCTTGATCGAGATCATGAAGAAATATGTGCATGGATGGATAATCAAAGAAAGCATGATGAAAATTGAAGATAATTATATCTTTATCGGAAAGAATATCATTTGAAGAGATTTGTTTATAGTAAATAATATGACATCGAAAGACAAGACCTTGAGCAAGATCAAAAAGATGAGCATCACGTTTCTCAACGTATAAAATACGATCAAGTTGTTCCTGTGTTTCATAAGTGCTTTCAATAAATGTAAAAAGTTGTTTACTTTTGTCATTCATATCAATGATTCGTTGCATAAGTAGGTTCTTTTCTGTATGGAATATGAGTACTGTTCGAAGAGATGGATGTTTTATGACAATTAGTTGGAGAGCATGACGAAGATGTTGTACCGATAAAGTATGGTGAGAGTAGAGAGAATAAGCAAAAGGCATGTTGTAGATTGGTACTTGTGATATGTGAAGAGTGGAATGAATAGATTCATTATGCCACAGTCGAACTTGTGCAAATGATGCTGGTGCTATATGAAAGAGAAAATTATCAAATATGGTTAATTATATTGCTTGTGAAATCTATTTTGTGCGAGTTTTAATCAGTATCAAATAAATCTACAAATGGGTGTAGGGTGGGTGTGGGTAGGTAAGAGTGTAGATAGGTAGATATGAGTATGTATATGAATAAAGAATCCACATTCACATTCATTCATAGTCACATGTCCATCCTATGACTGGGCACCAGTTCTCTGATGATCTGAATGATACAGGAACACACATAGGTCAGTCAATAAGTTCTCGGACTTTCAAATATTTATCCATAGAGAAAACATTTTGCTGATCTTTTTATAGTAAATGTTCGAAGTAGTCCTCGTGATGTTCTATACAGAGTTTCATCCTTACAATCCATTTCTGGAATGTCTTTTGGTATTCGTGAATAGTTATTGAATGAAGCTCCCTGGATAACACTTTGGCTAGACTTGTTGCATCTGGGCATGTATCAAGGGCATGTCTCAGATAATTGAACAATCAAGAACCTGAAGGTGCAAGGTCAGGTGAATATGGTGGATGAGCCATACTTTTGATTTTTTCTTCTTGAAGATAATTAAAATGGAGAACAATATTTTCCATGCGTACTACTGCATTTTTTTAATGCAAATTTATGCTATCTTCCGTTGATGATGATTTTTTCTTATGTAAATTTTTTACTAATATCTTCGAGTATCCACCACAATAAGTGATGTGATAACTGTATCTAGGATGGCAGCAACATAATCAATAATAATATGTGGTCCATCATTCACCAGATCTTTAGCTCCATCAATATTCTGTTGAGTGATGGCGGATAACGGACGACCACTTCGAGGATTATCTTCCAAGTACTCTCGCTCATTTAAAAATCGTTGAATCTACCGAGTAACTGTACTATATGAACCTAAATCTGGCCCATAAACAGCAGCTAATTCACTATGAATTTGTGTAGCTATTAAGCCTAATAATAAACGAGTTTTTATATACGAGCGTATACACAGTTTATCCATCTGAAAACAGAGGTATTCAAAAAGTTCGTTAAAAATTTGCCATGATAGACACTTATGAAACTTTGTATTGGTGTTTTAATGTATAACAGGTGTCGCTACCAGAATAGGCCAGCATGAAGAATAAAATCAATGAGGGTGAAATTTTAGACTGCTGTTACGAGAACTTTTTGACACCCCTATGTATCTCCCGTGATATTTCTGTTTAATGTATTGATTGTCAATATAAATGTTCATTAGGAAAAACTTTGTCTACTTAAACATACCTTCGTTTATAGTATGTGGTTGTCGAAAAAAGATAATATTTTGCAGTTCTTGAGTTTCTTCTAGTAAAATAAGATCCAATTTCGATACAGATGTAAAATATGCATCAAATCGACTCATATCTTCATTTGGTGAAAAAAGTTGTTGAAAACAGTATTCCAATCTTCGACCTATATTCATAACTGTCATCTCATCAAACAGATCATGGGAACAAGTTAAACGAAATGATAATCGATTATTTTCCAACGTTGGATTATAGACAAATACTAACATAAAATCAAACTTAGCCACTTCAAACGATTGATCAAATGACACTGGTTTTAAACTTGCTCCATCGAAAGATAATTCATCGCTATGTGACGATATAGTAATAAAGTCAAACATTGTTTCGAGAAATGAAATGTTTGATTGATTGATATGTAAATTAGCAAGAATATGTTGAAATGAATAATGAGAATGTTCAAGAATTGATAAACATTTCTCTCGTACATATTTAACAAGATCATCAAATGGCCAATGAGGATCAAGTCGAGTACGATATGGTAAGATTGAAACAAACATTCCTATTATATTCTGCAGTTCAGTCTTGTATCGATTAGCATTAAGACAAGAAATACATAAATCATTTTCACCATGAGTTAGCTTGAAAAGAAAAGCATATAATATACTCAGACCTAACTGAAATGGTGTCACATGATGTATAGAAGCATAATCAAGAAATGATTGTGAAATTTCATTGTCAAAAGAGATTTGCGTGACACAAGCAGAACTCGATCGATGATCATGAGATAAACGATGTCGATCAACTGGTAATGATAATCGATATTCCAAATTGTATTCTTCTAATTGTAAATACCAGAATTCACGAGATGTTGTCATATCGATTAAACGTTCATGTGTGCTATAATCGATATATTGCAATAATTCATCATCATCTTCTATTGATATTGCATTAGTATTATAGGCTAAACATAGATCATTAAAAAACATTGAACGACTTGCTCGATCAAATGCGGCATGATGAAAAGCAATGAGAAGAACATCAGAATTCGTTATGAATTCATTGCTATTATTTTCATTTTCATTTGATGATATTTGATGTCTCACAATTTCAGCATGAAAAACACGACCAGTTGATAAATCGAAGAGTGTAGGATTAATAGTTCTTTGATAAATAATATCTCGAAGTTCATTATCATTTTCAAATGTTTGATTCATATTTATTGTAAATGTTTTATGTGTATCTGTGATGCTTTGTTTCAAAATACCATCATCATTGTTAAAAATAAGAGATGTACGTAATACTTTATGTTTACTCAAAACATATCGAAATGCTTGTAATAAACGATTTGATGATAATGATCCCTGAACAATTTGTAAAGTGAACAGTTCGTTATAGACAGCAGTATCACTTGAAAAACGAACTTGTTCGTCAAGAAATATACGCTCTTGAGCAAAAGAAGCAATACCTGTGAATTAAATAATAGAAGTTATTTTAATAATTTCCTAGTAACTATTTTTACCTTTATTTATATGTAAGGTGTACCATTGTGTTGCTTTAATATTATTTGTTATAGCTGTTTGAAGTAATTGTGAATGTTGAAATATAGTTGGTTGTTGAAGAAATAGAGCAATAGAAAGTATATGAGTATCAAAGTTAAACAATGATTGATAATGATGATAAAGTTTAATAAATAATAGTGAATGACCGCCAACACTAAAAAAGCTGGTAGTTCTCGAAATGTGATGTTCAGTACATTGAAGAATTTGACACCAAATAGTTTGTATACGTTTTTCGAGCTCACTAAGAGGAGTGTCAGATTTATCGAACGATAACAAAGTCGATAAAGAAAAGTCGGGCGAAGGAAGCTGTTTTCTGTCGATTTTTCCATTTGGATTCAAAGGTAATTTATCAAGTATAATGAATATTGATGGTATCATATGTGATGAAAGATGAGATTGACAATGTTCACGCAATTTCTGTTCATTAATATTGGAAGATTGAACATAAGCAACTAGATGGTCATCATTCCATTTCATGACAACACAAGCAGATACAGATGTGGCAAGTAAACATCGTTCGATTTCACCAAGTTCGATTCGTTGTCCATGTAGTTTGATTTGATGATCTTTTCTTCCTTGATAATAAAGAAGACCACTGTTATCCATTGTAACAAGATCACCTGTTTTATAGTACATTTCCTCGTTGATATTGATTATTGCCTTTGCTGTCAAATCATCACGATTGAAGTACCTGGCAAAGATACCTACACCACCCACTAACAATTCACCTTCATGTCCAATACACACAAACTGTAAAAACTTGTCCAAAACCAGACACTGATAGTTGGGTAAAAGTTGACCAATAGAAATGTTTGTTTGGCTTTTGCTCAGGTCAATTAAATAACAAGCACAATTGATCGTGATTTCGGCTGGACCATAGTGATTTCGAATTCGACATTCTTCTCCAACTAAATCTTGAAATAAAATAGCTTGGTTAACATTAACAGCCTCGCCTACAAACAATTAATTCAAAGAAATTGCTGATACCTTAGCTATTTAAAAAAACAAGTACTAACCGCCACTACATAAAGATCGTAAACGTTTCACTGCTGACGTACGATTACTTATTCTGAGAAATTCAAATAAACTGTTCAGAAGCGACGGAACAGCATGCATGACAGTAATCTGCTTTTGATC
>CAJNOI010000164.1:173240-187012 GCA_905250115.1 Adineta steineri
CAATATCATTTGTTGGTAGTAATAGTTCTATACTGTTTGTGAGATGTGTAGATGAGAAGTGAGGTGGCGGTAAATTTTTCCGATCTATTTTACCATTTGGATTCAAGGGCAATTTATCAAGTATAATGAATATTGATGGTATCATATGTGGTGGAAGATAAGATTGAGAATGTTGACGCAGTTCTTCTTCATTGATATGAGGCGACTGAATATAAGCAACTAAGTGATTATCACCCCATTTGACAACAACACAAGCAGAGATGGATGCCATGTTAAGTAAACATCGTTCGATTTCACCAAGTTCAATTCGTTGTCCATGAAGTTTGATTTGATGATCTTTTCTTCCTTGATAATGAAGAAGACCATTGTTATCCATTGTAACAAGATCACCTGTTCGATAAAATAGTTGACCATCTATTTCGAGAAGAGCTTTTGCAGTTAAGTCATCACGTCCGACATATCCAGCAAACACGCCTAGTCCTCCCACTAGGAGTCCTCCTCCTTCCTGATTCATAACAGGTTGTAAGAATTTGTTTAAAACTAAGCATATATAACGAGGTAGTGGCTTACCAATTGGAAGATCATGCATGTGAGAGGTCACATCAATTATTTGACATGAAGTTCCAAGTGTGGCTTCCGCAGGACCATAAAAATTCCAAATTCGACAGGATTTGGCAACAAACTGCATCAGTACTTTGATAAAAGCTGACGACACAGATTCGCCTACATTGATAAATTAATATTTATTGTATTTCGCGTGCTCTTGCGCAACTTACCGACGCAGCTAATATTTCTCATTAGTATCAGTGGAGGAAATCTATTTTGTTTGAGGAAGTCACATAAATAATTAAGATAAGTTGGAACCGCTACCAGATATGTCACGTGTTTGTCATGTAGGGTATGGCTGATATATTGAAAATCCATATTACCTTGTGGATGTAGCATGACTATTGTTGCTCCACAGGTTAGAGAACCTACAATTTCGAGTATATGCGCGTCGAACGTTGCACTAGCTATTTGAATTGTAACATCATATTCGTATAGTGCATCAATCTGAACGAAAGCTAGTATTGAATTGATACAATTCTGTTGTGTCAGTTGAACCTACAAAACAACTTCCACTATTAAATAGACATTATGTGATAATCTTTTTAACGTACCGCTTTAGGTGTTCCAGTTGAACCACTTGTGAAAATTGTGTAAGCTATCTCTTCGCCTTTCATTATGACACTTGATAGACAGTTATAATCCATATTAGTATTCAGCTTATTGATACTTAATATTGAATCCATATCAAGTGAAACAATATCATTATTGAATTTAGTTTTTGTCAAATGATGAATAAGAACAATATGGCTTTGTGCTTGTTCTGTAAGTGCATGTAAACGATGTTGTGGGTCCCGCGGTGATAATGGACAATAAACACCACCAGCCATTTCAATTCCCATAATACCAATCACCTAATCAAAATCAATCTCAAACTCACATTAAATATTACTCGTCTCAATCAACTTACCATTGACAAACTTCTCTCAACACATTGACAAACTATTTCACCTGGAGTGATAAGATATTCATTAAGAAGAGTTAAAGATAGTACTTGAACATAATACAAGAGTTCACAATAGGCCAATGATTGTTCATCTAATTCAACAGCTATTTTTTGTGGATGTTTCATTACTTGATATGCAAACTCATGATGAATACAAGTGAGAGGAGAAGAAGGAAATGATATTTGTGTATTATTCAATGATTGCATTAGATATTGTTCATTTGATAATGTTAATGATAATTCATAGATAGGTTTGTTTATTTGACTTTCCATAATAGATGCAAACAATTGATGTAAGATGAAATGAAATCGTTGTGAAAGCTTCTCCACCGTCTCTCTGTTGAACAAGTTAAGTGATGCATTGATTGTGCATGATAGTTGATTGATGCTCATATCATGATGAACTGAAAGACAGAAGTCGGATGCACTTAATAAGTCATCTTCATTCATGTTGAATGAGAAAGATCCTGGAACAAGTTGAGAATCACCAATCATCACTGTGTTATCATTCTTGTATGATATAAATTTCAGAGATGTATCGAGAAATGCATGTTTGGAAATATGTGGATGTTGATCAAGAATACGTTGAAGTGGAAAATACGAATATTTCTTACTATTTGTTGTCATCTCTTGAACATGTCCGAGCAATTGATGAAAGTACCAATGAGAATCTAACTGACATCGTAATGGGATGACATTCTCAAACAAACCAATGATTGATTTCAATTCATCTCTATATCGATTATCACTGATGTTCATAGCCACACATAAATCTGTATGTCCACTAGTTAGTTTAAATAGAAAGATGAAATATATAGCAAATGTGAAATGTTCAAGTGATATGTTATTCGATGATGCATGAGTAAGAAAGTGATGTGAGAGATCTTGACCAAAATCAAACGAAATAGATGTTCCGCGACCAGTTCGATGTTCATTTGAGAGACGATATCGATCATATGGTAATGACAAAGGTTGATCAAGTTTACAATCATGAAGAGCATCAAGCCAAAACATACTTGCACCAGTCATTGACATTTGTTGTTCAATAACAGCATCTATTTTGTAATTAAAGAAGAGAATGTATTAAGCAAATGGAAAAAATATAAGAACTAATTATATTTACAATCAAGATAACGTAGAGTAGTGTCGTCATCATATAGTAATTGGCCTGTTGTATATACTTGATTGAGATCATGAAGAAAGATGTTCATTGATGGAACATCAAACAAAGCATGATGAAAGTTGAAGATAAGGATATCTTTGTCAGAAAGAAGATGATTTGAAGAGATTTTTTTGTAATAAACAAGATGGCATCGAAAGACAAGACCTTGATTAAGAGCAAAAAGATGAGGATTACGCTTTTCATCATGCATAATCTCTGTGAGTTGTTCATCTGTTTCATAAGTACTTTCGATAACTGAAAGCGTTTGTTTATGATCAGTGTTGAAGTTAATGATTCGTTGTATAACTTGGTTCTTTTCTGTATCAAAGACAAGTGATGTATGAAGTGAGGGATGTTTATTGACAGTGAGATAAAGAGCATGATGAAGTTGTTTAACGGATAAAGTGTGACCTGGTTGGAGACGATGAGTAAAAGGCATATTATAGATTGCTATTTGAGGCTTGTCTGGATCGCATCGGATTCTTTCGTCGAGCCATATACGCGCTTGTGCAAATGATGCTGGTGCTAGAATAATGAGAGCTTGTTGAACTATAATGGAGAAGCTGGATAGCCCAATGATGTTGGATAACACTATTCTAGGCACTTTTCACATAATCGCTTTTCTAACTAAACAGACTCCGTATAAAGAGTATTGGCTCACTATTTTCTGTTAGCAGTGATAAAATTATATTAATATTCCTTATTAAACTGACATGGGCATAATGCAAGTACGGACAGCTCTATCAGAAAAAGTAAAACTGCTCACTTTTAGGAATTCATCTCTTAGAAATAAAACAGTGCTGTTTTTTATGAAAGTCGTCAACATGTGCAGATCGCTAAATCAAATTCATTGTCAATGCCGAACTATTGTTTTTTTCCACTACTAACATAAAAGAACTATATAGTTTTGTAAAATTCTAACAGATAGTATTAGTATTTTCTTAATACGAATACTTAGCTGACAGTCTCACTTGATACTATTGTTGGTTCCATATAAATCTTTCTTATTCACTGAATAGATCAAAGTTATTTCTCTTGTTCATTCAAATGCACTCAAATAGATTTGATAAATTTGTCTATAGTGATGTGACATCTATAACTGCCTATTGTTTTTGCCGTCTCTTTTTCTTCCTTTTATACTTCTTTCCATCATATATATCCCTTAAGTCATCAAACAGTATTACAATACACTTGAAATACATATATAAGATTATATGATGAAATCGCTGTAGTTACTATGTAAATATTTATTCTGAAATTAGTTGATGCGATTTTATTCTTTTGACATATATCACTAGATTACTAAAAGTTTTAGTTACTGATCTGAAACTAAAATCTCTGCAGCTGTATTAGAGAGTAATCTGAATAAAATATTCATATCAAATAAGGTCTATAACCGATAGGAATATACGTAATAAAAGCTTGAACTATAATATGTAAATGTAGCATCCTTTGTGGCATTATATAATAATTTGATAGATATCTGAATAATTTCTAAAAGTTATAAACTGCTAATGTTTTGACAGTTTTTACAATCTACACACGTACATCTAATTAGTGAAAATAACAAAAATATCTTTGTACTAGCTTTATATAAACGGCGGGAGAAAACAAAAGCAAACAGAAATCTTTGATGGCAGAGAACTATGTGATGTAGGTGTTTTATGACTGTACAACCCGACTATGAGTTCGAAAAGCATCTTCCCTGTAATTCGAAATCCGATTGCACGAATGTTTATTTTTTTACTTCTATTTCAATTTCGACGCGCAAAAACTTCGACAATTTATTGATGATAATTAGTGACCTATTATAGACTTAATACTTAGTTTGCTTAAAATTCAAAGGGAACCAATCTTGCGAATGCCAAACTCTGAATTTTACCGACTGCGTTCAACAGTCTAAGCAACGTAAGTGTTTTGTTTTCTAGCATGAAATCTAGGAGCATATCTTAGTTCTGAGAGAGTGCCAGTTTTTTGTTGATTAACACAAAAATATAAGACTATTCACATGTTTAAAGCAGATATTCATTAGCGACCTTTACAATTTAACTTCGATTTCTCTCGTGAGAATTTATTCGACAGGTCCGACCTCAACTCACTTTCAGTGTCTTCAACAATCTCTCCTTAAACGTTACAAAGCTAGAGCAACTGAAAAAGACAACTTGAGTTACTGATGATAACAACTCATTTGAACCTCGATTTTCTCATTACTTATTCCGTTAAAATTTATTTAAAAACTGAAAATAGTATCTCTCAGCATTGCATTTCAATGCATATTTCCTATTAAGAATTTAACTGACTACTACTTTGTCAAACAATAGGACAGGCTGCATACAATCATACCTTCATTCACAATATTCTCCAGTCGATGAAACAGGACTAATTCCATTTCTTCAGCTTCCTCAGGAAGAATAAGAGACAGTTTGTTAATCGATGAACTCATATCGGTCATAGAGGTATTGCTTGATGGTGTTTGAAATAGTTGCTCAAACATGTATTGGAATCTTCGACCTATTATGGTAAGTGTTGTCTTATCAAATAAATCACTTGAACAAACAAAATAACAAGATAACTGATTATCATCTGATGATGGATTGTGTACTAATGTCAGCGAGAAGTCAAACTTAGCCATCTCGTATAAATCATTTAACGATACTTGTTCTAGATTGACACCATTCAAACATAAATCATTGACTTCTTTTGACGCAGTAACAAAATCAAACATTATTTCAAGAAATGATACATTCGAGTGAGTGAGATGAAGATCATTAAGAATATGTTGAAGTGGATAATGAGAATGTTCAAGAATTGATAAAGACTTTTCTTGTACATGTTTAACTACTTCATCAAATGACCAATGGAGATCAAGCTCGACACGATATGGTAATGTTGAAACAAACATTCCAATTAGATTTTGTAATTCACTTCGATATCGATTAGCATTGATAGAACTAATACATAAATCACTCTCACCATGAGTTAATTTGAAAAGGAAAACATAAGATATGGATAATCCAAGTTGAAAAAGTGTGAGATGATATGTTGATGCATAGTTGAGAAATGATGTGCATAGTTTATTATCGAAAGTGATTTGAGCTGAAGAAGCTAAGCCTGATCGTTGTTGATTAGTGGATGAACGCTGTCGGTCTACAGGCAATGATAACTGGTGTGTAAGATTATATCCTTTGAGTTCTAATCGCCAAAATTCTTGAGATGATGACATATCCATTATATGTTCATGAGTAGAATAGTCCATATATTGTAATGAGTTGTCATCTATAGGAAGGAACTCATTAGATTGATAAGCAAGAGAAAGATCACGAATAAAGATTGATACTGATGCTCCATCAAAACAAGCATGATGAATGGTAAATAATATTAGATCATCTTTAGTCATTAGATCATCACTAGTCTGAGTGAATGAATGCTTTGATTGATCACGACGAATAATATGACAATTAATAACATGTCCTTTTGATAAATCAAACAAGTCTGATTGATCTAAAATCTTTTTTACAATTTCATTGTGTTCATGTTCTTCATCAGAAAGATTAATCATCGAACACCTAGATGATTTCTTATCATTGATAATAGCGTTTGTATCTAAACAATGTTGAATAATAGTACCATTTGTGTCGAGATAGAGTGCTGCTCGCAGAATTTGATGTTTTCTTAGGATAGATTGAAATGCATGTTGTAATTGTGAAATAGATATATGATCATTCATAGTTGAAATTCGATAGATTAATGGAATAACATACATATTGTTAGTATTAGTATCTGTTGATGAAAATCGAATTTGTTCATCTAAGAAAATACGTTCTTGAGCAAATGATGCTTTAGCTGAAAGCACATTAAAAAGAAAAAATGTAACTGATACATAATTATAGAAAATCATTATTTACCTTGACTGAGATGCAATGGATACAATTGATGATCATCAATATTTTGTGTTATATTGATACTTTGATGAATAAGTTGAGAATGACCAGCAATTGTGGGATGTTGAAATAGATCGGTAATAGAAAGAGAATTTATTTTTAAGTGAAACTCAGTTTTATAACGATGAAATAGTTGCATAATGACAAGTGAATGGCCACCGATACTGAAGATGTTTTTATCAACTGAGATCTGTTTCTGTCTGAATATATCACACCAAATATGATGAATGATGATTTCATTTTCATTCATTGGTAATAATAGTTCATCATGATTTGTGAGGTGCATTGATGAAAAATTAGGTGGAGGAAGAAGTTTTCGATCTATTTTTCCATTTGCATTCAAAGGTAATTTATCAAGTATAATAAATATTGATGGAATCATATGTGGTGGAAGATGAGATTGACAATGTTCACGTAATTCTTTTGCATCAATATCACAACTCTGAACATAAGCAATTAGATGATCATCACCCCATTTGATAACAACACAAGCAGAAATAGATGTATTGAATAAACATCGTTCGATCTCACCAAGTTCAATCCGTTGTCCATGTAGTTTGATTTGATGATCTTTTCTTCCTTGATAATGAAGAAGACTATTGTTATCGATTGTGACAAGATCACCTGTTCGATAGAATACATGATCATTAATTCTGATGAACACTTTCGCTGTTAAATCGTTACGTTCAAGATAACCTGCAAATACTCCTACTCCTCCGACATATAATTCACCCTCTTGATGTATAACGACACTTTGTAGATACAAGCCAAGGACCAAAAATCGATAATTGGGCATTGCCAGACCAATTGGAATCGTTGTTCTGTTTGCTATCGATTGAACATGATGGTATGTACAAATTATTGTCTCTGCTGGACCATATAAATTCCATATATTACATTTTTCTGTGGTATAGCTTTCTAATAAATTAATTAGATCGAGAGTGAAAGGCTCGCCTAAAATAGAGCGGTAAGATCAAGAAGATAAAATTAACTAGAAAAACTCTCACCACTACTGCAAACGGATCTGAAATATGTTTCCCGCGTTAGCTGATGAGTCTCTTTGAGAAAAGTAAAAAATGTTCGAAGTAGACTTGGAACAGCTTGAATATAAGTGGCTTGCTTTTTCTTTAATACAGAAGTAAAATAGTCAAGGTCAAAAACTCCATCAGGGCGAAGCATAATCAAAGTTCCACCAATTATCAGTGTGCCTAAGATGTCAAGAACATGAACATCGAACGAACAGCGTGCAATTTGTACAACTATGTCATTCCTATTAACTGCGTCAATAGAAACCATAGAATACATACAGTGAATGACATTTCGCTGATGAATTTGAGCCTACAAATGAATACCATGATATGGAAGTACCATAGATTTCAAACTCACGGCTTTCGGTATTCCTGTTGAACCACTTGTGAAAATGATGTAAGCTATGCTATCAGGTATCACTAACATATCTGATAATCGATCAACATCAATTCTTCCTTCTTGTTCATTGTCAGTAAATACTAAATCAATATGAACGAGTGTATTATTATCAATAAACTTCCCTTTCGTCTGATGATGAATAAGAACAAGACGACTTTTAGTTTGCTCTACGAGTGCATGCAAACGATGTTGTGGATCGTGAGGTGACAACGGACAATAAACACCACCAGACATTTCAATCGCCATCATACCAATAACCTATAGAATATGAAAACACCAATCAAACTAAACATCAATCCCAAAGAACTACTTACCATTAACAAACTTCGCTCAACACATTGACAAATAATTTCACCTGGAACAACAACATATCTGTGAATCAAATGCAACGAGAAAACTTGTACATAATGTAAGAGTTCACAATATGTCAATGATTGTTCATCTAGTTCAACTGCTAGTTTTTGTGGATGTTTCATTACTTGATATACGAATTCATGATGAATACAAGTGAGAGGAGATGAAAATGATATCTGTGTATTATTTAATGATTGTATTAGATATTGTTCATTTGATAATATTAATGATAGTTCACAGATAGGTTTGTTTATTTGATTGTCAATGATAGATGCAGATAATTGATGTACGATGGAATGAAATCGTTGTGAAATCTTCTCCACTGTTTCTCTATTGAACAGGTCGAGTGATGCATTGATTGTACATGATAGTTGATTCATGTTCATATCATGATGAAATGAAAAAGAGAAGTCGGATACACTTAGTATTTTATCTTCATTAGTATTGAGAGAGAAAGATGCTGGAACAAGTTGAGAATCACCAATCATTATTGCATTGTTATCATTATTACCCTTGTTTGATATAAACTCCAAAGATGTATCCAAAAATGTATGTTTTGAAATATGTGGATGTTGATTGAGAATATGTTGAAGAGGAAAATATGAATACTTCATACTATTTGTTGTTATCTCTTGAACATGTTCGAGTAGTTGATGAAAACACCAATGAGGATCTAACTGACATCGTAATGGAATGACATTCTCAAACAAACCAATGATTGATTTCAATTCATCTCTATATCGATTATTACTGATGTTCATCGCCAGACATAGATCTGTTTGTCCATTAGTTAATTCAAATAGAAAGATGAAATAAATAGCAAATATGAGATGTTCAAGTGATATGTTATTTAATGATACGTGAGTAAGGAAGTCATGTGAGAGTTCTTGACCAAAATCAAATGAAATAGATGTTCCACGACCAGTTCGATGTTGATTTGCAAGACGATATCGATCAAATGGTAATGACAAAGGCTGATCAAGTTTACAATTATGAAGAGCATCAAGCCAAAACATGCTTGCACCAGTCATTGACATTTGTTGTTCAATAATAGCATCTATCACATATTTAAAGAAAAGGATGCATTAGAAAAGACAAAAATAGAAGTAGTATTTATATTTACAATCGAGATAACGAAGATTAGTGCTGTCATCATATAATAGTTGATTAGTTGTATATGCTTGATTAAGATCATGAAGAAAGATATTGATTGATGAAAAGTCAAATAAAGCATGATGAAAATTGAAAATGATTACATCTTGGTCAGAAAGTAGATCATTTGAAGAGATTTTTTTGTAGTAAACAAGATGACATCGAAAGACAAGACCTTGAGTAAGATTAAAAAGATGAAGATTATATTTTTCTTCATGTAGGATATGATTGAGTTGTTCATGTGTTGTATAAGTGCTTTCAATAAGTGTGAATAATGTATGACTGTTTTGGTTGAAACCGATGATTTGTTGCATGAGTAGATTATTTTCTGAATGAAAGATGAGTGATGTTCGAAGAGATTCATGTTTTGTGATGATTAGTTGAAGAGCATGGCGAAGATGTTGTACCGATAAAGTATGATGTGCATGGAGACGATAGAGAAAAGACATGTTGTAAATTGCTACTTGTGATATGTTAGATGCGAAATGAATACGTTCATTAAGACAAAGACGATCTTGTACAAATGATGCTGGTGCTATATGAAAGAGAGAAATAGTCAAATATGATTGATGATATTGCTTGTGAAATTTATTTCGTGTAAGTTTTAATCATTATCGAATTACTTTACGAATGGAACTTTTAAATAATATAACTAATGTTGCTATTCACGAGAGGCACGTGTGCTATTATATCGATCATTCACTAGAAACTTGAAATAAACAGACAGATGAAATAGGTTGTTATGATGTTTCTAATACGTAGTCAGTTGCATTTCCTTATGGGTGTGGGTGTGTATATGAATAAAGAATTCGCGTTCATATTCACCTACTATATGGGTTAGCGCGGTTATCAGATGATCTGAATGATAAGGAACATATTTGCAGAGATATTTTTGTGTAGTGTATTGATGGTCGATGCAAATGTTAATTAAGAAAAACTTTATGTCTAGATAAACATACCTTCATTTATAATATATGATTGTCGACAAAAGATAACATCTTCCAGTTCTTCAGTTTCTTCTGGTAGAATAAGATTAATTTTCGATACAGATGTCAGACATGTATCAATTCGACTCATAGTTTGATTCGATGAAAAAAGTTGTTGAAAACAATATTCTAATCTTCGACCTATATTTTCAACTGTAGTCTCATCAAACAGATCATGTGAACAAGTTAAACGAAATGCTAATCTATTATTTTCCAACGTTGGATTATAGACAAATACTAACATAAGATCAAACTTTGCCACTTCAAACGATTGTTCGAATGACACTTCTTTGAAACTTGCTCCATCCAAAGATAATTCATCGCTGTGTGACGATATAGTAATAAAGTCAAACATTGTTTCGAGAAATGAAATATTTGATTGATTGATATGTAAATTAGCAAGAATATGTTGAAGTGGATAATGTGAATGCTCAAGAATTGATAAACATTTTCCTCGTACATATTTAACAAGATCATTAAATGGCCAATGAGAATCAAGTCGAGTACGATATGGTAAGATTGAAACAAACATTCCTATTATATTCTGCAGTTCAGTCTTGTATCGATTAGCATTAAGACAAGAAATACATAAATCATTTTCACCATGAGTTAGCTTGAAAAGAAAAGCATATAATATACTTAGACCTAATTGAAATGGTGTCACATGATGTATAGAAGCATAATCAAGAAATGATTGTGAAATTTCATTGTCAAAAGAGATTTGCGTGACACAAGCAGAACTCGATCGATGATCATGAGATAAACGATGTCGATCAACTGGTAATGATAATCGATATTCCAAATTGTATTCTTCTAACTGTGAATACCAGAATTCACGAGATGTTGTCATATCAATTAGACGTTCATGTGTGCTATAATCGATATATTGCAATGATTCACCATCATCTTCTATTGATACTGCATTAGTATTATAAGCGAAACGTAGATCATTGAAAAAGATCGAACGACTTGCTCGATCAGATGCTGCATGATGAAAGACAATAAGAAGAACATCAGAATTCGTTATGAATTCATTGCTATTATTTTCATTTTCATTTAATAACATTTGATATTTCAGAATCTCAGTATGAAAAACATGACCAGTTGATAAATCAAAGAGATTAGGATTAAAAGTTGTTTGATAAATAATATCTCGAAGTTCATTTTCGTTTTCAAACGTTTGGTTCATAGTTATTGTGAATGTTTTATGTGTATCTGTGATGCATTGTTTCAAACTACTATTATCATTGTTAAACATAAGAGATGTACGTAATACTTTATGTTTATTCAAAACATATCGAAATGCTTGTAATAAACGATTGAATGATACTGATCCTTGAGCAATTTGTAAGGTGAACAGTTCATTATAGACAGCAATATCACTCGAAAAACGAACTTGTTCATCAAGAAAGATACGTTCTTGAGCAAAAGAGGCAATACCTGCCAATTAAACAATAGAAATTCTTTTAATAATTTTCGAATCAATATTTCTACCTTCATTTATATGTAACGTGTACCATTGTGCAGTCTTAATATTATTCATTATAACTGTTTGAAGTAATTGTGAATGTTGAAATATAGTTGGTTGTTGAAGAAATGGAGCAATCGAAAATGTATGAGCATCAAAGTTAAATACTGATTGATACTGATGATAAAGTTCAATAAACAACAGCGAATGACCACCAACACTAAAAAAGCTGGTAGTTCTAGCAATGTGATTTTCATTAGAATGAAGAACTTGACACCAAATAGTGAGTATATGTTCTTCGAACTGATTAAGAGGAGTATCAGATTTATCAGGCGATAACGAAGTTGATAAAGAAAAACCGGGTGAAGGAAGTTGTTTTCTGTCTACTTTTCCATTTTGATTTAAAGGCAATTTCTCAAGTACAATAAATATGGATGGTATCATATGTGGTGGGAGATGAGATTGAGAATGTTCACGTAGTTCTCCTTCATTCATATGAGAAGATTGAGCATATGCAACTAAATAATCATCATTCCATTTTATGACAACACAAGCAGAGATGGATGTGATGTTAAGTAAGCATCGTTCGATTTCACCAAGTTCAATTCGTTGTCCATGAAGTTTGATTTGATGATCTTTTCTTCCTTGATAATGAAGAAGACCATTGTTATCGATTGTAACAAGATCACCTGTTCGATAAAATAGTTCCCCATCTATTTCAATAAGAGCTTTTGCTGTCAAATCATCACGACTAAGATAGCTAGCAAAGATACCGGTTCCACCTACACACAATTCACTTTCTTCGCCATTAGGAACAGGTTGTAAGTATACATCAAGTACTTTACATTGGTAGTTAGCAAGAAGATTACCTATAGGAACATCCAAATGACCAGAGATGGAGTCAATAAGATAAATTGTCGATAGCATTGTTGTTTCAGCTGGTCCGTATACATCCCACATGTAGCATGTCTTCTCCACATAGCGCTTCAGATGATATATCAACTTCTGAGAGACAATTTCACCTAGAAATTTAGGAAAATGTTGTATATTTGCGTTTTTTATGTATTCTACTAACCGCCAATTGCAAGCGATCGTATTGTAACTAGAGGATTACCAATAAAATTCTTTTCAATAAAATCACAGAAATTAGATAAGAAACTAGGGACAGATGCCATATACGTAATTTGCTTGTTTTTCAGTGTATTTCCGAAATATAAAAAGTCCATATTCCCATAATAATGTAACATGATAACAGTCGCGCTTAAAAGTAAAGCACTCACGATTTCATGAATATGTGCATCAAATGTAGAAGCAAAAACTTGTATCACAGTGTCCTTTTCGTTAATATAGTCAATGTACTGAACGGAATATATGAAACTTAGGAGATTTCTATGTCTCGTCTGAGTCTACAACAAAGAAAAGAAATGAAGAATATATTTTAGAACAAAGCTAAGACAAACCGCTTTAGGGACGCCAGTTGAACCACTTGTAAAGATGATATAAGCTAAATCTTCTCCTGCTACTAAAACATTTGATAGGCGAGCGATATCAGTTTTTGCATCTTTCTCTGTGTCAGAGAAAACTGAGTCAATATCGAGTATAGCAATATTATCATAAAACTTATTTTTTGTTAAATCATGGACAAGAACAAGACGGCTTTGAGTTTGTTGTGTGAGTGCATACAAACGATGTTGTGGATCTCGAGGTGATAATGGACAATAAACACCAC
>CAJNOI010000164.1:187112-197647 GCA_905250115.1 Adineta steineri
TTCATCAAGCCATATACGAGCTTGTGCAAATGATGCTGGTGCTAGAACAATAAAACTTTAATATTAACAGTTTACTTATTTTGATTTAATAAATAGAAACTTAAGCTTTTTGGACTTTGAAATTACTTATTATAAATGTGAGTTATATATTGATCAGTATACTATTTCTCTATCTAAATTAATTAAAGTCTTAGATGATAATCATATTAGAAGGTTTGTGTATAGATATTTTTCTGAATCTAAGGGCGTGCAAATCGTAGCAATCGAACAAAAGTGAGACGAAACCGCTTTTGTGTCTAGACGCGCCCGAAATGGAGTTTTAAAAAAAGCTGAAAAGTTAAATTCAGTCTATCTCGGATTCGAATAGAGATGTCACCATCATGTTACCATAATAGTCTTCGTTTAATTAGGGAAATGGATTCAATTCTTAACTTTTATGATCGAAATTAAGGTTTTCGATTAGCGTCGGCTTAGTCCCGTCAAACATTTCATGATCAGTTTCAGACCAAATGGCGTCTGAAAAATATAATGCCTAAAAATATTCTACGATGAGCTTTGATCAGCTTAGAGTGAGTGATATAGCCACTAATTGTTACTCTCTATAAATAGGGAAATATTCAATTGTAGTATTTCGACTTAATCTTTGTAAATCTTGAAAACTAAATTCAGTTACTTTTTATTTCAGAGAAAAGTATTTGAACTTCGATCATTTATTCTACAATATAGATGTTGAAAATATTAATCAATATAGAATATATCCTGTTGTGTTTAATTATTTTTACTAAATTCATTCTTTTGGTCAGTATTTCACGAATGAGATTTTTGAAAAGGTTATTGTGAGAAGCTTTATTACATTGGAAATATCATTTGCTAATACATCTATATGAATTTCATTGTTATACATTCAAAAACATCACAATGGATAGACATACCTTCATTTACAATAGCCGGTAATCTGTGAAAGATTACGTTTTGTATCTCTTCAATTTCTTCGGGTAAATTAAGTGATAGGTTGCTGATAGCTATACTACATTGATTATAGGTTGACTTGCCAGCAATCGAAGAACAAAAGAGTTGCGTAAGGATATGTTGAAAACGCTTTGATAATAGATCGGCATCATCTTGATGTTTAAATATATCAGCCGAACAATTCAGAAAACATTCTGTACTTCGCGTATGATGGTCATGGATAATTGTAAGAGAAATATCAAATAGTGATATACCGTTCTGGCGATTTAGATCTCTATCATAGTAACCACTTACAACCGAACCTTCGCTCACAGTTAATTCGATTGAGTTTTTCTGTGTTATTGATAATATTAAAGGTTCGTACTGGAAAAACATTGAAGGTAATTCATTATTTTCTCGTTTGCCTGAGGAATCAATGATCTGTTGATATGGTAAAGAAGCATGTACGAGAATTTCAGTACTTAGCTGTTGTACTTGTTGTACGAGATGTTTTAATGTAATATTTGGTGCAGTTTTGATCCGGTATAATAGAAGATTGACAAACATACCAATCATATCTTGTATCTCTTTCTCAGGTCGATTAGCTGCGCTGCTAACTACACACAAGTCGTCATCATGATTGGTTAGTTTAAATAAGAATGTATAGTAACAGGCAAGAAACAATGAAAACATTGTCACGTTGTTGGTTGAAGCAAACAACATCATTGCATCGACAACATCTTGATCGATAGCAAATGCAGTTGAATAGCCACGACCAGAATGATGTTGATCAGTTCGACCCTCATCAAGTACCAAATGTCGTATTCTATCCCAGTCGTATCCATGCATAAGATTAGCCCAAAATCGACGAGCCTTGTTCATTTTTGACTCCACGCTGGTATCGGCTAGCAGTGCCTGTTCATACAATGCAAAGTCAATGTATTGTGGAATTGTTAACACTGATTGCTGATATTCATTTGCCCAGCATGCTCGCTCAAAGGCCTTTAGAAATGGTTTGTAAGAGCTGAGATCAAATGCGATATGATGAATCACAAAAACAATAAGATCACGTTTATGTAGTGAATCATCATGATTCTCAGCAGATCGTTGCACTACATGGCATCGTAAAACTTTTCCGCTTTCAACATCGAAATGTTTTCCAATTAACTCGTTCGTAAGTAAACGATCAAGTTGTTCGGGTGTGGAAACACCTGGAGAATGTTGAAATGAATAAATATCGTCGGTGAGTGGCTGAATGTTTTGCTCGATTTCGTTACGCATTGGATTGAAACGAATGGAAGTACGAAAAACGGTATGCTGCTGAATTACTGAAACTAAAGATAAACGAATATGTTCTACTGACACTGAACCACGTTTGATCTGTAATGGAACCAGACTATTGTACATAGAAATGTCGGAACCACTAAAATAAAGATTTTCATGCATGTAGATACGCTGTTGAGCAGATGAAGCTACAGCTTCTGTTCGACCGGAAATCTTCAGTCGTTGTACTTTATGATCAGCAGTCGCTGCTGTTGATTTCTTTGTTCGAAACATTTTTATATAATAAACAAATAGAAAATATCTATTACTAATGCAAAAGCCAACTACAATCTAGAAATTACAAAAACATAAGCAAAAAGAAAACATGAATATGGACACATCAGAAAAAAGTTCAATATCATGAAATTCGTTATTTATTGTTCTAATTCGAAAGTTGGAATTGCATTTTCTATCGGTCATATAAGGATTCCATTTGCTACCATCATCTAATAATACTTCACAATCACGCAAGAAAACAAACTAAGATAATGTGATATTATATTGAATAAAAAGACAAAAAAATGTTAGTTTAGTAGTGTTAGTGAATATTCACAGAAGAGCTTATTTAGAATCAGTGCCATCTTATAATAATATCCGTAGAATAATCGAATAGTTAACGTTTTGCTCGATCATTAAAATATTGAATTCTCATCAGTATATTAAACAACATATAGAGAAATTACGATACAGCATAATATCACAATGTATGCAGATCTCAATGTTTTAATCTTACTTAATCAAAATGAGCGGACAAAGTGCAAATAATTCTGATAACTTTCATAAGTAACAAGTATCGTACGAAAAACTTTTTAAGAACAAATCGTAATCATGACTTGCTCTTAGAATTTTATGACCAAATAAACATCTGATTAAAGCTACAACTCAAAGTATGATAATATTGACATTCAAAGTAATTCATGATACTATTTTCAGTCGTATTTTTCCTGAGAAATTTTTAAATAATTATAATGGCTTTGAACTTTGATATTCTAATTTTCTTTTAGAGAAAGCATTTTCTACAGTAAATTAATATATTATAATAAAGGTATATTATTTATTTTTATTGCTAAAGATTTTCCACACTGTAACAAATTTTATTAATCTGGCTATTGATGACTACTCTCAGCTTGTTTGTTCGAATGTACTGGAAGTCATATAGAGTTGCCTCATATCAACCTAACAGAACATTTTTTCAATCTTTACTTTGTACATCATCAACTACCTCTGATATTTGTACCACACGTACTAGTTAGCATAACTCAAATATACGGCATATGATTGATTTTTAGGTATAGTAGTTTGTTTAAAAGCATACAAATATACATCGGTCAATATAAAGATGACAAGTCTGAATTCTATCAAGATGTCTTATAAAAATTGCTCAATGTGTTCGTTACTATGACAAACGTTTCGATCGAATCACTCAGACTTGTTACCCTAACGTCGATCTTCATGCATTTATAGGCTTTTGAGCAAAGTATGATACCTGGATATTGACTATAAACTACATTTTTGAGTTATGCTATCTAACACTTGTGCTATAAATATGAGATCTAACTGACAATGTATAAAGAAAAAACTGAAAAATATTTTGTGTTATGTTACTTTTGATCGACTGTATATGTCAAAGAACATAGTTGCCGTATGTAAAGTTTTTCAGGGATGGATAATTTTCTTGTACAACTCATTGTAAAATAGATAAAGTCTTTTATTCAGAAAAAAACAGTAGCTGATTTTCTAGAAAAATTGTTTGTGTAAAACTATATATTTCTTGCTACAATAGATACTAATGCTGAAGTACTAAGGTGTATAACTCTTACTTCCGAGTTTCCTTATTTTGATGATTAAGAATTCTACGAGTATTTCTATAGTATGATATCTGATAAATATTAGAATTAGTAAATAAAAAATTTGAGTTCAAACTAACCCCACCATCAATGTCCAGAGAATGTTAATGTTGTTATTATTCTTGATTCTAATCGTCCAAAAGAAGTAATCGAATATCGGTAATCATAAAATGATCTTTGAGTTGTCTTATCATTTCATGTGCAATGATTTCTTCCTGTTTGTTGCGGACAGCCACTAATTGATAAGGTCCACGTGGTTGGATACGACGCATTTGCAAAATCATATCACGAGCATAAGTAGATGTCGATGCTGTTGATGTTACTGATGGTATTTGGGTAGCATAAATGACAGCTGATCTTGTTTGACTTTGTTGGTCAGATATTTTGTCAATGAATAATTTATTTAGATTATCAGTATTGGTTGGTATCTGCTCTGTAATGCAGAAGAAAATATTACTATTGCACTGTAATGGATTTTGAAGACAAATGATATTCTCTGTGCTAGTATATCTAGAGTTATGAGATAGTTTTACTTCATTTTCTTTAATTAGATCAGTATCTATATGTTCTTCTTCAGTAGCCGATGATACAACCTGATGTCGTTCGTTGAGCTTATTATGAATTACTGTTGCAATAGTTCCAGTAGAATATCTTTGAAGTCGATCAACCAATGGTATATAAACACTGGTCTCTTGTCCTAACCAATTATATAGTGAAAGAGCTGCTAATGAGTCCACACTTTGGCTAACCAATAAACGATCAACTAGGATACGATCAATATTGGCTGCACCAAGAAGACGTGCTACAGCCATTTGAATTCGTTCAATAATATTTTCTTTTCGATTCAAGTTCGAAGTAGTTCTACTATTAATTCCTGTTGATGTTGTTGACACATTTGTGAGTTTCATAACAGTGTAGTGTTCTTCTACTATTTTATTCAGTTGAAACATAGGAAATTTGTGACGTCTTTCATATAATGTTTGCCAATTAACAGCAAAAATAACAGGACATGGACAAGTCGTCTGATTTGTATGAAAGCGCTCGATCAACTCGAATACAGCTATTGGTGGCAATAATTCAAAGCCATGTGTACTCTGTAAAGTGCTGAGCATATCTCGTTGTCGATGAAACATTCCAGCACCACTTACAGCAGGCAAGCTAATTGAAAGTACTGGTAAATTAAGTTTTTCAGAACGATAATGAGCAAGTACATCAAGAAATTGATTTCCAGCATTATAACCAGATGATGCCATTTCGAGTAAATGATTTCGAATTGATGAAAACATGACGAAAAAGCGAAGAGGCGCATTAGTAAGCCGTGTTACTTGATGAAGAATCCAAGCACCACGAACTTTTGCTGCTAAAACATGTGCCAAACATTCTTGTGTCATTTTTGCTAAGACTCGATCTTCTGCAACTACAGCACTGTGAATAACTCCTCGAATAGGATAAGAGGTATGACTTAATTTTTCGATCAGATCATACACTTGATTAAAATTTGTCACATCTGCTTGAACAACATCAACATGAGCTTGATATTCATTTATTGTTTGTTTTAATCGTAACCAATCATCATATTGTGAATTCGAAGATTGTTGAAGTTCAGCTAATGTTCGATGACTCATAAGTGCTATATATTTAATACTTCGTTGCTTAATCATCCATCGAGACATTTTTAAACCAAGATCACCAGATATTAAAATTGTTCCTTGATTACAAACTTCTGATGAAAACATTCTATTATTACTTACAACTATTAATTTAAAAAAAAATAATTGAAAGAAAATATAAAATAAGATGATTACCTTTTAATAGATTATTAGATTGTTTCTTATGAATATATAATGGTTGATCGGATGAAGTTATACGAAAAACTGTTTTATCTATAACTTGACCACTATTACATTTTAATAATGCTTCTGTTACTTGAGATGGTTCATAAGTAACTGTTGGTTCAACAACACGTAATTTATGTCGAATAAATAAATCAATTGCTTCTTCTAACATAAGACGAATAAGAGGTGATATATGATCAACAAATCCAGCGAAATCAGTCTACCATATCTGGTGGTAATAATTCTTTTTCTCTATCTTCTTCGATCCATGTTAATTGAGAAAGGAAACGAGATGGTGGTACACAAATACAACATGATTTTTGATCAGCATCTCGTTTAGGTATAATAGATATTTGTTCGTATTTAGATTTCTCTTCTTTATCATCATCATTATTTTGTAACATTTCATAATGGCATGTTAAATGTTGAACTTGATTTTGATTTGTATGATTAAGACGAAGAACAACTTGACAAATATCATTTGAATATCTTGAATTAATCATATATTCTATTAAAGTATGAATAAATGTTGATTGATTATTATTACTATTTAATGATGTTTGAAGATCAATAAGTTTTAATCGATTTCGTTCATATTCAGTTATTAAACCTCGTGCACGACCAATAAATGGTGATGGAATTATATTAAGATTCGAATCATTATTAAATTGAGCATTATTTGTAAGAACATATACTAATGGATGAAAATGTGGTGATGATTTTTTAATTATTTGAAGAATAAGTGATAATGTTCCACATATAAGTTCCTCATTTTGTTTAAATTCTAAATCATCATTATTTTCATTCAATAATATTTAATCAATTTGCTATGCAAATATAATAGATACTTGTTTATAAGTAGTTAATAGAACTGATATTGCAGAGCAAATAATATTTAATGCTGAATTTTCAATATCAAATACTTTTATTATTATTATCATCTTTAGAAAATTTTAACCATAATTGATTTTTTCTTTCATCAAGTCTTTGTAATATATCATTTGATATTGTTTTTTGACTAATAATTAATGTACTTTCATTTTGATTTAATGTTGATTCAATAATATTAAATCCTTCAATTTGTTTTAATAATATCGACCGTTGTTGAATATTATTTAATGTACGATTATTATTATCATCATCAGATGATCACCATTGATCAATAAAACCAAAAATAAGATCAAAATAAAGAGGAACATGAACTAATTCAAGTAATAAAAGAAGAACATTATGAACAAGTAAACGACGAAGATTAATTAATGAATTTGTTAAATCTTGATTTTCTAGAAGGTGATTAGAAGAAAAGATAATATGAAATGATTCTGTTGGTATTTTTTCAAGTGTTTTACTATCATATAAAGCAATTGTTTCATCATAAATAATAGATAAATTTGTTTGATTAGTTATATGTGTATTAAATGTTTGTTGAGCATTTGCAAGTTGTATTGGATCAGAATCTGCATAATGTAAATCAATTAATAAACCTGTTTTTTTGTGATAAATTAATAAAAAGATCAAGAATAGGTAAAACATCTGAACAATCATTATCAGTTAACCAAAATATACGTAATCGATAATTTTCAAATAAATTATCTTTGGTTTGCTCATATTGTAATTGTAAATGTTGACAAATCGAATGAAAAATTTGTCGTGTTTTAGTTGCACTTATAAGAGTTTTAATTTGTTGAAAAATTTGTTCAATTTCATCATCACCAACAAATCTATCTAATCCATTTTTTTCTCCACTAAGAATATCTTTTAAATGTGAATCATATTTATTTAATAAGATTAAAAATGGTTTTAAACGAGGAAAACGTTCAATTAATTGAATAAGACGAAGTTGTGTTGAATGCCATATTACTACTTGTTTCGGATATAAAGTTGAAGCAAGAGAACGACTTGCATTTAATAAACGATGATGTTGTTGATTTAAATCAAGATCTCTAACTGCTATTTGAGCATAATAAGCAGCTAATTCGTTAAATATTTCTATTGATTCAATTAAATCATGATTACTATTGGAATTAAGTTGATTATTAAGAATAGTTTTAGGTGATGGAAGTAAATGTGATATATGTTTTATTATTGATGAATCGGTCCATACTCTTTTCATGCAATAATCTTTTATAATTGTATCTAACAGTGGCGGATTTAGGGGGGGCGATCGCCCCCATCGCCCCCCCTTCCGAATTTTTTTTTGATTTTTTACAGCAAAAATGAACGAAAAAATAGGTTCACACTACTTCGGTTGGAGTCAAAAATAGCTTTTAACCAAAATCGCCCCCCCCCCAGGTATCGCTCATCCATACTCAAAAAAAAAATCCCCCACCCCCTCTCCAGGTATCGCTCCTCCATGCTCAAAAAAAAAATCTCCCACCCCCTCTCCAGGTATCGCTCCTCCATGCTCCAACAACAAATCCCCCACCCCCTCTCCAGGTATCGCCCCTCCATGCTCAAAAAAAAATCTCCCACCTCCTTCTCAGGTATCGCCTCTCCATACTAAAAAAAAAAAATTTCGCCCCCTCCTTCCAAAATTCTAGATCCGCCACTGGTATCTAAATATGGTTTATGATCAATATTAGGTAAATCAGTTGTTAGATTTAATTTATCATAAACTGTTTTTTCCATTGATCATCGACCAGATTGTACACGTTGAACATTGTTGAATAACAATACTCTCAAATGTAAATATTGGTTCTTCTATTTTATTATCCATTGGAAATATCCATAAATCAAGATTATATATTTCTTCTTGACCTATACCACATATATTATCATGATAATTTCCACGTACTTCAATGTTTGTTGATTGATTTATTTTTGTTTTTATTTTACTTGAATAAATGAATTTTTGAATACGTACTGGAAGAAATGTTGTTTCAATACCTAGTAATAAATCTAAAAATGGATGAAAAGAAGAATCCATTACAGATGGATGAAATAAATAAAAAGATGAACAATCAGTATCGTCATCATTTGATAATTCAGATATAACTGTGGTTGAAGTAATACCTATGCTCTTAATTAAAGAAAAAATCATTATATAAATAAGATAAATTACTGAAAAGCGAATTTTTCATTGTTCCAAATCTTGAAAATGAGTTCCGTAAAAACTTCAATCTTTTGTTGAAGAGGAAGTTTTTGTTTCACCATTCACATTAACCATATGTATTGAAAACACTAACTATTAAGTATATAAATATACGTATATTTATTTAAATTATTTTTACTAGATAATTTAACTTACATCAAATATACGACAATCAGGACTAGTTTTATTTTGATCTTGTTGTAAAATAGTTTGAGAAAGACTGAAAATAAATTCAGTTTTTATTTTTATGTCAGATGAAATAGAATATTTAGATGAATCTAATGGAAAATAAATAGATAAAATTATTAAAAATATCTTGAAATAAAAAATCTTTACCTTATTTTATTATATTTGTTAAATTGAAGATTCGTGTTAAATATTGATGTATTTTATTGAACATCAGTGTTTGTTAATAAAACTCAAAATGGTTTTTTTCGAACATCATGTAATAATAAATGTTGAATTTAATAATAAATTAAAATTTATTTCAATTAATTGAATTATTAAATAAAGAAATTTAGAGTTTTCATCTTGAGTTATATAATTATTGTAAAAATCAATTTGAGAATGATAAAGTTCTTAACCAATTTGTTGTCTTTGAAAACTAAATCGAATTTTTCATAAACATTTTTATCTTCTTGTAAATCTTATTTTTTGAGAAATACATTTTGATGATTTTATATATTCAATTTCAATTTGTTCTTCTTCTTGAGTATTATGAATTTTTGAAAGTTGGTAAAAAACATTTTCATTAAAAATTTGATTAATAAAATGCATAATTATTAATTCCACTGGAATCATTTTGTGAATTTAAAGGATAATTAATTAATGTTACAAATGATAAATATTCTAATAAAATTACTTTATTAATTAATTCATTTTTATCATTTTGTAAATAAAACGACTGGCTAAAAAGTTATCAAATGTAATTTCATGTTGTTTAATAGATAAAGAATTTCTGTTATCATTTGAATCTGTATTCATTTGTAATTTTCCCAGATCAATTAAAATACTTTTATTTGAATATGAATTCATTGGAAGAGGTATTTGTAGAGCATTTAATGTAAAATCCGTTTTACATTCAATTGTATGTTCACCATATTTTTGTAAAATTGAGGAAAGAAAACTTGATTCATTACAAGATGTATCTTTGTCTTTTTGTTGTTGTTGATTTGTTTGAAATGAATTAATTAATGATGGTATAAGTTGAAAACATTTACAAAGAAAAAGAAAATTTTATTTTTGAATTTGACCTTGAATAAATGAATATTGTTCTTCGGTTTTCCTTTCATAATTAAATGAAGATAAATCAAATGTAATTAAATCATTTAATTTATTTTCTTTTAAACTAATATATTGATAACAAGGTTTTCTACTAAGATCAATAACATGTTGAGGGTGTGTAGGTGAATAGGATATATATGGCAAACCTTAGTATTGAACTATTTGATTCAATATCATAAGTTTGTATATTTGGTGATGCTTGAATTA
>CAJNOI010000165.1:0-15239 GCA_905250115.1 Adineta steineri
TATGACACCAATCCAACCTCACATTCACACCTAATCACCCACACCCTGATATAGATTTTGAATCGATGGTTTTCGAAACACAAAGCGATTATACGCTCATTATTGAGCAGAATATCTTCAGAAAAAGAAAATATTTTGCGAAAACGAAGCCCTACTTTCTTATATACCTCAAAGAGTCAGTTGATCTTTTTCTTCGATCAATCACGCAAAAATTAAGCGAGATAAACTATTATGTAGAGCTACTTTCTCTCTATAAAACAGCGTACAACTGAGCTTCAATCATCACGAGTAAAAAAGATATTATATAGCGAAGTACATGTATTTATATTTTGAAAAGTGTTTAGCCCATAATTTTTTACTATGATAGTAAGAACACTTGATTGTTTCACATTTGAGATAGGTATACTTAGGTCAACACTTTCACATAATTTCTATTGAAATCCTCTGGTTACACCTGAGATGTTCCGTTGTTAGAGGTATTACCTCTTCTTATTTTCTAAACATAAATTGTTGTATTGAACTTATATTAAAAAATACTCTTGATGCAATGTAACAACATGAATTATCAAGTTTATTATTTCATAGACTTTTACAATATCCATCTGTATTTTTGGTTATCGGCCTTGTCTGTCAATAAAATAAATATTGTGTAACGATGTTGAAGAAATACAGACCTATGAGTAGTTTATAAAAACCAGCACAGTATGCAAACACTGTCTCATGAGTAACTGAGGATAGGTTTAGGTAGTAAAATCATTATAGTATTAACCCTCACTCACATCCTCGTTTTCTGTTAATCTTACAATCAACAAAAAATTGAATGATATTTCAAATTAGTTTTATTTAAATTTGTAAATGAAAAGCAACCGAAGCAATGAGTTATTCAGCAGAGAGTGGTTTGATAGTAGTTGTATCATCCATAACAGCAAGACTCATCACTGGTTTATGTCGATTATTGTGTGAGTTAACACCATGAAAACCACCAGCCACGTAACACGTCTTTGATTGATTCGTCGACTGATTCTCTACTAGTACCGGTACGACAAGTGAGTTGAGTTGAATACGTTGAATATCACACTTTTTCTCTTCATGGAGTCCATAGCAAAGACGAAGAAACCATCCACTCACATCTGTTCCTGTCGGACTGGAAGGAAAAGAGTTTCGAAAATAATTATATTTTAAACTGAAATTTCAGATTGGAAAATAAGTTACCTTCCAGAGCCTCCTCCACCCCAATGCTTGATGTCCATGACTTTTTCCAGAATTTATTATCGACTTGACCTTGATATGTCTGAATGAATTGATCGATAATAGGTAATAAACCTCTGATATAACTACCAAAACTATCCTTTGTAGAAGTACTGAACATTTGCAATTGTTCAGTCTTCTGACGTAATAGTTTCCAATCATCAAGAGTACCAACAAAGTGAACATTACGAATGCCACACTTGGTTACTATGCATCTATATTCAAAATATTGTTTGAATGTATCCATAACGGCTACACAAGAAAGTAATGATTCTATCTTGGTTGTAGTTGAAAAGTTTGAAGTAAGCATTTCGACAATATCATTTTTAACATGTTTACTTACTTCTTGGCGCATCTGCTCGAGAAAATCATTCCAACTAAATAAAAAGACAATGACTGAGATGATAGACATGCAAAACTCACTCAGGTTCAACTCCGGGCGGTTGACAAATAGTTAATAACTTTTTGCCTTCGTGATCAACAAACAGTGTACGTAATTGTTCAGCATTTTCATTGACATACTTGGAAAAATAAATACATATCATCAACCAAATATCGTCAGGAGAGAGAACAATATCTTCGTGCGAATTATAAGCTCTCAGAAAGGCTGTGAACAACGCATGATTATCACCAGATGATGTATCTAAAAATTATCCACATATTTACAATGAATTAAAAGTTAAAAAATTTACTCACGCGGCCCGTTGGCGATAATATGCTGTACTTTGTAACGTGTTGAAGTAGCTTCATTGTCGACTTTATGTATCCAGTAGTTGGTATCTGGAAGATCCTTACGGGTCTCGTACGTGTTATAATCCTTGTTGACTTTCGGAAGGCTAGCACAAATTGTTACTGTATGGTAATTCGAAGGTACGTTTTCGATGATAGAAGCAGCAGTCACACTTTTTGTGTTTTCTGATTGTGATCTACTAGAAACGTTACCCATTTGTTGTAAGAAAAGTAATAAAGAAATTGTACGCGACTATAAGATGAAGAAAAATATAACAATAATGTAATTTCAAACATGATTCATATATGACACATATGTTACTCCGATAGTGAAGCAGAACAAAAAGCAGATAAACAGAGTAGAGGTGACGAGATTGCCATTTATAGGAGTCCAACGCAGTAAGAGAAAACATAGATACCATCATAGAGGTATATACAATCTTATAATGGTAAATGAGTTTAGAGTGTGGGTGTAGACATAGGCGATCGAAGAATACAACGTCTACACTCATACCTTCAAGACAACTCGCCGTTACTGGATTGCAAGGAATATTAGATGACTAATCAGAGTTTCATGACTTTGATTATGTTTGAATAGAACTATTGCTACTAATTGATAAGATCCATCCATCATTTTCAGAGTTTTACTATTGCATATATTGAATTTTGAGTTGAATTCATGCATCTTTTTCAAGTCTCTTGGAAAAGTACATCATACATCGCGATGAACAATTCTGCTCTTCATATATCTGATGTATTTTTGTTCTAAAACAAATCGAAATACTCAAAAAATACTTGTTACGCATAGAGAAATAAAGAACGTGATTAAAAGTGAGTCCTGACAAAGCAGATTATTTAACAGAATCAAACAAAAAAGACATTAAACTAATCATGACTTATTTATTGATGTCTATCATTTATTGACGATGATAGTTGATATCTTATTTTTAGTTAGAACACGTTCGTTGATTAATGCAGATTTTCATCAATTCTCTTTTCTCTTTATCACGTTCTTCTTTATTAAAATCAAAGATTTTCTGTAAAATCAAAAAAAAAAGGAGAATGATGGGTGTGGGTCTGGGTGTGCATGTGGGTGAGAATAGGTGTGGGTGTGCATGTGGGTGAGAATAGGTGTGGGTGTGCATGTGGCTGAGTATGGGTGTGGGTATGGATACTCTATTCACCTAGCACCCAGATCCACCCACCCACACCGTCAAGAACAATTCGGCTTCTTATATATCTGATGAGTTTTTATTTTAAAACAAATCGAAATACTCAAAGAAGAAAACTTTTCTCAAAAACTACTTATTGCGTATAGAGAAACAAGGAACGTGATTAAAAGTAAATCCTGACAAAGCATATTATTTAACAGAATTAAATAAAAAAAATATCAAAGTAATCATAACTTATTCATTGACGTCTATCATTTATTGATGTCAATCATTTATTGACGATGATAATTGATATCTTATTTTCAGTTAAAACACGTCCGATGATTAATGCAGATTTTGATTAATTCTTCTTGCTCTTCATCACATTCTTCTTTACCAAAATCTTTTGATTTTATAGAAAATCAAAAAGAAAAAGAAAATGATGGGTGTGGGTAGATGTGGGTATGGATACTCTATTCATCTAGCACTCACATCCACATACCCACATCCTCAAGAACAATTCTGCTTTTTATATATCTCATGAATTTTGATTCGAAAACAGATTAAAATACTCAAAAAAGGAAATTTTTGTCAAAAAAATACTTATTGCGCACAGAGCAAAAAGGAACGTGATTAAAAGTTAGTTTTGACAAAGCAGATTATTTAATAAAATCAAATAAAAAAAAGACATCAAACTAATCATGACTTATTCATTGACGTCAATCATGTATTGACGATGATAGTTGATATCTTATTTTCAGTTAAAACACGTCCAATGATTAATACAGGTTTTGATCAATTCTCTTTATCACGTTCTTCTTCACTGAAATCTTTTGATTTTCTATAAAATTAAAAGAAGAGAAAAGGAACATGTCGAATTAAAATTCCATTCTGTGTTTTCGAATTTGGAAAAGAATGAAATTCAATGAAAAATATCATATTAAATCAATAGTTTTGTTCATTAATCCAATCTAAAATAATTTTTTTATCTTACTCACGACGAAACCTTCTCTAGAACACTATTTTTTCTCTTTGTCATATGTAAGAAGAAATGAATGAGAGAAAAAGAGAGAGATATAACTAGAGAGAAAATCTACAACTAGTGCCATTTTGTTTTTATCGAAGACAAAGAAGAAGAAGAAGAAGAAGAAGAAGAAGAAGACTGTTTTATTAGTTAACGATTTTATCAAAAAAAATCTTGTTGAATGATGTTGAATATCTACGTATCTATCATTATTCTTCTTTTCATTCTCAACAATGAAGCATTAGGTAAATACTTTTATTTATCACATATACTGAGGATCAACTATTGCACAAATGACATTATTCATTAGAGTTTTAGTTGAACAAAAGAGAGTCAAGTAATTAATTATAGAATTTGACAGGAATTTCTATTATATATTCAAAAGTGATGGTGCTAATCTCTTGCAGCGGCTATGTGAGACTTTTTCTTAGTTTGAAAAGTGAATGTATTTCAAGTTTAAAAGTATAAGTTGAAATACTGATTGATAGTTTCAAAACGCTTGAAAACTTGAACATTACTAGAATCTTCTTTGAATATCAAATTTATTTGTAGATCTCGCGGCGAGAATGAGACACAAGAGAAAGAAAACAAATCTATTCCATCATATCGCATTATAATATACGAAAAAAGAAAATTAATTGACTTTTTCAGATGAAATCAAAATCAGAGAAAGAAAAGATCAGGAGATTAATGTATATAAAAACAAAGTTTATGAAATTATTTGACAATTTTTTTTTGAGATAAGATGTAGATTTATTATAGAAAAATACTGTGATTGATAAAACAATTGTATTGTATTTTTGATGTACTCAAAGAGTTATATGTGTAAAAATAGAAGTGAGGTATGAAGTCAGTTGATCATCCACTTCTATATAGTTATATTTTATTTGTTCTTATAGAAAATGAAAAGGATTTAACACTTTTGAGCTGCACAGAAGGAAAGAATCTTTTTTTGGACTATATGAAATTATTTGGTAAAAATGAATACATCTGATAGAAAGAAAAAGCACAAATCGTATAATAATATAGAACTGCTTTGCGAGTGCAAATATCCAAAGCATTTTATTTAGGTCTTAATCAATTTCAATAAAGTCATTTTCATTCTAAACAATTATTTTTTTCTCCATCGAATTCATTTTGATCGAACAAATAAAAAACTATTTGATTATTTTTTTGTCTTCAATGATAATCATATTTTTCCAAGAATCAAACATAATTATTTTTCTTTTACAACAAAACAAAATAAATCAATAAATGAAGCTGATCTTCTTCGATGAATTCAGCCCTCTCTTAGTTAATATTTACAAATTATCCAAGAAAATACAACAACAATCATAGAAATCTTTTACAAAATTAATCTCATTGAATTGTTCCAAGAAAAAACATGAATTAACAATTTAGTTTCGTTTACAGTTCTTATCTAATATTTTTTATATCTTTCTTGTTTTAGCTATTTCATTCAATCAACCAAAGTTTGGCCCAACACCCATTTGGGATTCTAATGGAATTACTTTTGCTGATCAATCGATTGTCGGTGAACATCCTCTCGCTATTTTTGTGAGCAAAAACGACACAATCTATGTCGCTAATCAAGAAGATAACACAATTGTAATATGGCAAGAAGAAAGTGTCAATCCAACAAAGATCATTTCTGGTAATTTTACAGCATCCAATTCTCTCTTCGTGACATCGAATGGTGACATTTATATTGATGATGGCGAGGAGAATGGTCGAGTGCAGAAATGGAGTGCAGAAACCAATACCTTTGTCACAGTGATGAATGTTATCTCATCATGCTATGGTTTGTTTGTCGATGTCGCTGATACTCTCTACTGTTCAATGTCTGATCATCATCAAGTAGTGAAAAGATCATTAAATGATTCTGTGATGATTTCAAATGTTGTTGCTGCTGGAACAGGTGTGGACGGGTCAGCCTCGAATAAACTCGGAGATCCTCGTGGAATCTTTGTCGACGTGAATTTGGATTTATATGTGGCAGATTATAATAATGATCGTGTTCAATTGTTCCAGTCGGGAGAATCAAATGGTATCACAGTAGCTGGAAGTACATCAGTAAATCCAACAATTACACTAGAGTGTCCAAACGGAATTGTGTTAGATGCTGAGAAATATTTATTCATTGTAGAGCAACGTTATCATCGTATTGTTGGTTCAGGCTTGAATGGTTTTCGATGTTTAGTTGGATGTTATGAAAAGAGTTCACAATCCAGTCAATTGTCTAGCCCATTTAGTCTCAGCTTTGATCATTCCGGAAACATATTTGTTGCTGATCAAAGAAACTCTCGAATTCAAAAATTTTTACTGATGAAAGATTCTTTTGGTAAGTTGAGGAAAACTTGAATGAAATGAAGAGATGTGAGTAGATAAGTAACAGAATTTAGTAAAGACACTTCAATGTAAAAAAACGAAAGCAAATAAAAATGATAGTGAAAGATTGATCAAACCAATGTGTAAATGAATGCATCTAAGAAAATGAAATTGTCAGATTAGACAGGGCCATGTCTTGATCGTATAAGACAAACAATCTTCATCTTTTGGTTCAAATTAAAGAATAGAGAAAGAAAAAGTTCTGTCTTTAATGCAGTAGTAGAAATGGCTTTCATGTTTCATTTCATATGTCTCAAAGAATATTTCATCCATGAGACAGTTTTTATCGAGATAAAATCTGTTCATATCTTTGTCGATATAGTTTTGATATAAATTATTCTATAATTTGACTTCATATCTTATATTTCGATATATTTGATTCGAGGAAAATAGGACAAATAAAATGTGACAATTCTAATAACTAATTTTTCTTCTTTTTTTATGTGAAAAATGAATTTAGTCATTGTTTCTCTTTGAGAGAAATAAATTTTATTAAGAAATATTATGAAAAATGAATTTTCTCGTAAAGAAATATTTGATTGATGATTTGTTCTTTCAATAGTCATCATAATATTTAATTGTAGAGAGTAATATTCAATGGTTAAAAAAAATCTATAATTGTAAACAAAGAATATTTTCTATGAAAGAATAAAGTTATCTATTTGATAAAATAAATCAAATCTCTTATCCTGATTTTGAATAAAAATATTTATTTGTTTTATCAAATTTATTCATTTAAGATGGTCAATGAGAGAAATTGATTTTTAATCAAATCTATTTGAGATTGTTCTTAGATGAAAATTTTACATAAGTCAATTAACAAAGTTTTGCTTACATTTCTAAACTTCAATGAGCAAAATTTTTTCGATTGATAACTACTTTGTTAGTTTTACCAACAATTAAATTTCTTTTTCTTTTTCTTGAAGATGTGTAGTTAATGATTATTTTCGTTTTAAGAGAATTATTTATTCTTTTCACATGAGAATAAACATTTTCTTGTTTTGTTCTTTATCTCAAAGGAAAAATATTGAAATTTGTAAAATACTATTAAGATTGCAAAGAAAGATTTGTTTTATTTATATTGAACAAAGACGAAATATTGTGATCTTTGATGAACCTTTGAAATTTACTGAGATAAAAAATTTTCGTGCGATAATTTGTGGAAAGAACGTTTGTAGAGAGACAAGAAGGCTTTTTGCGGATCATAAAAAATTGTCTTTTTTCTCTCATTTTTTTCGTTCAGTACTGATATGACATGTAGTGACATTATTTTTTATTTCTGAACGAAATTTTATTCAGATCTTCCACAAGATTTTTCAAGAAAAAGTAATAATAAAATTTCTTATCTAAAATGATCAATATCGATGTCTTAAACAAAAATATTTTAACAATATCGCAACTCTTATTTCATATCAAAATTAATAAGAATCATTCCCAAAATCAATATTAGCAAACATTTCTAAATGTCTTCTTTATGAAAAAATTCTTTGTAGAAACTTTATTTTTCTTCTACAAATATAGAAACCAATAGCTTCATTTCGTTTACAGTTCCTCTCTAATATTCCTTATATTTTTCTTGTGTTTAGCTCTTTCATTCAATCAGCCACAGTTTTGCTCAAAAGCCACTTGGAATTTCAATGGAATTACCTTTGCTAATCAGTCGATTGTCGGTCAATATCCTCTTGCCATTTTTGTGAGCAAAAACGACACAATCTATGTTGCTAATCGAGAGAATAACACAATAGTAATGTGGCATGAAGAGAGTATCAATCCAACAAAGATCATTCACGGTAATTTTATAGCATCCAATTCTCTCTTCGTGACATCGAATGGTGATATTTATTTTGATGATGGTCACAAGAATGGTCGAGTACAGAAATGGAGTGCAGAAACCAATACCTTTGTCACAGTGATGAATGTTATCTCATCATGCTATGGTTTGTTTGTCGATGTCGCTGATACTCTCTACTGTTCAATGTCTGATCATCATCAAGTAGTGAAAAGATCATTAAATGATTCTGTGATGATTTCAAATGTTGTTGCTGCTGGAACAGGTATTCAAGGATCAGGCTCGAATGAACTCGATGGTCCTAAGGGAATCTTTGTCGATATGAATTTGGATTTATATGTAGCAGATTGTTTAAATGATCGAGTTCAGTTGTTCCAGTTAGGAGAATCAAATGGCATCACAGTGGCTAGCAGTGCATCAATAAATCCACCACTTGATTGTCCAGCTGGAATTATATTAGATGCCGAGAAATATTTATTCATTGTGGATCAAGGCAATAATCGCATTGTTGGTTCAGGCTTGAATGGTTTTCGATGTTTAGTTGGATGTTATGACAAGACTTCACAATCCAGTCAATTGAATAATCCATTTAGTTTTAGTTTCGATCGTTATAGAAACATATTTGTTGCTGATCAATCAAATCATCGAATTCAAAAATTTCAATATTTGGAAGAATCATGTGGTAAGTTTAGAATAATCGAGTAAAGTTTCTAATATCATTTCAATTAATATTTATTCAGAGAAATAGTTTATTTTATTACTATACTTAGTGATATTGATAAAAAAAAACTAATATCCTGGATTATATTTATATAACAAGAAAAATTCTAAGATAAAGATGATAATGAAGAAGTCATAAATTTGTAAGTCTATGACTTACCAGACTTTCTTAGTCCGGAATAATACTCGTTTTTGTATACGAGATTTTCTAACATTTTTATATTGTAAATATTACAACGTCTCTTGAAAAGAACTTGCGGATTTTAAGGGCTAACATTGATATTTACTGTAAAGACGCAATATAGATATTTTATCTCATGTTTTTCTTCATTTCTCTATTAAAAGCATTACTCTGAAACAAACGGTTCAACTCTTTTTAGTAAACAGAATGAAAAGCAAACCAAGAATATCAATCATTTCTTTTCTTTATTCTAAATACAAATACTCATTGATTTTTTTTCATCCAGTAGGTAATTCATTAGCTATAGAAACAACGTATTTATCATCGTTAACACCAAACAGTTCAATTTATTTTCAAGATTGTTCAACATTAGATTCGTATTATGAAGCGATACAAGCGAACGTCACTGTAACTGGTTATTATACCTTTCTAATCAACAGCGAGATGAAAACCACGCATGCTTATATCTACACAAATGACTTCAATCCACTAAATGTGTCCAATAATGTGCTGAGTCATAGTGGAGACTATGGAAATGGAAGTCAGTTTCAACTCAAAGCTTTTTTCCAAGTCAACATGAAATACATTTTCGTTACGACAACATCTTCTCGAAATATAACAGGAAATGTTTCAATTCAAGTATTCGGCCCAAGCTATATCGGTTTTAATCGTATTTGTGAGTATTTGTAGTATTTTAATGGATAATCAGTTGCACATATTCATAGTCGATAAAAAATATAGATAAACTCGATCTACAAAATGATATACAGATAAAGATATATCTGTTCGATAGATACCAAGATTTATATCACTTCCAATCACTTTCGGTAAATGTATTTGAGAGAGAGAGAGAGAGAGAGAGAGAGAAAGTAATATTTCAAATTGTTTACACTTATTTCCATATTATACAAAATTGAATCGATTTTCTTTTTCGTTAGTGAATACTTCATCAGTTGTTCAAACAACTTATACATCAGAACTGACAAGGAACAGTTCAAAGTATATGGTTAGTTGTTCGGTGGCAAGTTCTTATTATAAAGCGATACAAGTGAATGTTCATAAAAGTGGTTATTACACTTTCCTCAGCGAAAGCACTAAGGACACATACGGCGTTATTTACGAAGAATATTTTAATCCACCCAATCCAAATAAAAATCGACTCTTAGACGATGATGACAGTTGCAAACTACGTCAGTTTAGATTCACAATTGCTCTTGAAACCAGTATCACATATATATTGGTTGTGACAACGTGGTCTCCTGGTATAGAAGTTGCATTCTCAATCTTGGTATCGGGTCCAAATAATATTGATCTCAAGAGTATTAGTAAGTATTTGCACTACAACTATTAAAGGAATATCTATCAACGTTAGCATGAGTATTTAGTTGAGTTTGGCATATCCACAACAAAAACTTGTTTTGTAAGATGACATTTGTATTATGAGAAGAAAGCTTTACATAAACGGCTACATTAAATCCATCAAATAACAAAATATCGTGAATAGGATCAGATTAATCTCCTTCAATATAGACCCGCTCCAATCAATCGCTAATCTGATGTGAATAATATACAACTCGACAAGAATCCCTTCTCGTGACCATGAAATGAAAAAAACTTTGCTTTTTGTTACAGCATGGCCTATCGCTCAATGTTCCTATAATAAAAAAATGCTGCAAACATACACATACGACTTAAAGATAGATAATATAAATATATATTTACTTTGTATGAATCTAAAAGATATCTTTACGTACTTTAATTTTTGAATGAATTATAATAGTAGCAGAATTAGACTATAAATAAACAATTTTTCGTATCTAAGACGTTGGGATATTATCCATTTTCGAAATAAAGAAGTTATTCCAAACTCATTCGTGACATACATTAACGAAGGTTCGAGTACTGAAAAATATTTTTAGATTCTATTTTTACTCTCCATTTACGGCTTGATTATTTCATTTAGAGTGATATTATAGACAGTCGTCTCGTCAGAAAGCTAGGCTCAGTTTTGACATGCCTTTCAATATTCAAGGTATATAAGAGATGACTTATGATGCTCAACTTTTTTTACATCCAAACGATTCGTTTTTCTCCCAGACGATCAAGATCTATCAGGAATCTTGACTGTTATTTTTGTTTTTATCACATAGGTTCTCCATCAACCATCCAGAAACCATATTTAGATGCTGTACAATCGGCCTATTCGTCAGAACTGACAACAAATAGTCAAACATATTCTCGAGATTGTCGAAAATTAAATTATTATTATGAAACTATACGAATGCGTGTAGTAGAAACTGGAAGCTATGCTCTGATTAGTAATAGTAGTATGGATATATTTGGTTATATTTACGAAGATGATTTTAATCCAATGAATCCTTTCGAGAATTTACTGCCACAGGACTATCGAGCATGTAGTTCTCCAGATTTCAAGTTGATCGCTGATCTTTACACTGGCACTTCATACATATTAGTAGTGACTACATCTTCTCCGAATATGCTAGGAAACTTTTCCATTCGAACATCTGGCCCAAATAATATCTTTCTTGATCCTTACAGTAAGTATTTTGTATTATTTACAAATCATTAATAGAGAAGTATAGCATCCCACTGGACTCTATTTTCACTCTTGGATAATAAAAGATTTGAGAATTTCAAATAGATCGTATAATTCAGTAGAACTACTGTCCAAAATTAGAATCACATCGAAACTCGTTCTTTGGAAATTAGGCATTTATCTTCCAATCAGATAAGATTAAGACTCAGTATTGTAGCTTAGTCGGAATCAGATGAATTGTACGAGTTCAATCAGTTGGATAAATTAATACAACTTTTCTTCCCGCATCAACGATATATACGAAAAGATCTATTCTTTCGTGATTTCACATTATCTAAGATTTTATTACCTTGCAGTCTTTGAAAATCTGCCGAGTTCATATGCAGAAACGTCTTTACAAAAATGAATAAATTTATCATCAGACACTGAAAAGAAAATAGAAATATATAAATCTAATCTCGACACGACACACTATGTATAGACAAATGACTTTGATATACTATTGTTGTTTACAAATTTGTGCCTATATGGCTTTGTTAAGTTGAGAACGATTAATCTCATCTTTTGATGACCATCTATTTCTATCTTTAGCTCAAATTCTAAGGAGTTGTTTCATTGGTCAAAAATGTCAGTTCTACAAAAAAAGTATTGGTGTCACTCTCGATGATATTTTACGTGACGAAATTCGATCGAACATGACATTTACTGATCAAACAATATTGGTGAAAATCAATGCCGCTTTAACAATGATTATGTTTGTTGGAGGTTTAATCAATAGTATTTTGTCTTTAATAACATTTCAAAATAAAGATTTACGAAAAGTTGGATGTGGCATTTATCTCTTGGCATCATCAATTACTTCTTTTCTTACAATCAGTATGTTTACAGTGAAGTTTTGGTTTGTTGTTCTCACTCAAATGAATCTATCGATTCCAGTTTCTGTTGTTCGAGGAGGTTGTGTATCGATTGAACCTCTTCTCAAGCTTTGTCTATATTTGGATGCTTGGCTCAATGCTTGTGTAGCCATTGAAAGAGCGATTCTCGTTTTCAAAGGAGTTAATTTCAGTAAACAAAAAAGTCAACAAATTGCTCGATGGATACTTCTCATTTTACCATTCTTTATCATGGGCTCAATTACTCATGAACCTATACATCGAGAATTACATGAGATAAAAACAGAGACAAACAGAGCGGTGATTGATAGATGGTGTATAACTCGTTATTCTCCTTCTGTTCAACGATACAATACAATCATTCTATTTTTTCATCTTGTCGCTCCATGTATTGTCAATCTTTGTTCAGCTCTATTCATCATACTCGGATCAGCCCAACAGCGATCAGCAGCTCAAACAAGACTAACTCTAAGAGAACATATTTATGATCAATTTCGTGAACACAAACAATTATTGATTAGTCCGATTATTCTTCTAATTCTGTCCTTACCCCGTCTGATTATATCAATGTTATCTGAATGTGTCAATCCATCGAACAATCGATTATTATTTATTTTTGGTTATTTCATTTCATTTACTCCATCGATGCTTATGTTTATTGTTTTTGTCCTCCCTTCAGCATTGTACAGAAAAACATTTCAAGAAACATTCAGACGATTGCGACGACTCATTCATCAATAATTAATGTTTCTTCATTATTTCAAAGCTTTTCTAATTTATTGGTATAATATTCGCTTCGATTTCGCAATTAATCGATAAATGTCGATCAAACAGAACAACATTTTCCGTCTTTTGCATAAACTATCGGATCATGAAAGAGAAATTTGATAAATTTCTGGTGATATTATTTCTAACTTGTTGAAAAATAACGACGAAACCTCATAAGTTTCGAAAGTGTTGTTTCTGAAAAAAGCTCTCATATCAATTTCTTAGCTTGCTATTTAATAAAATTATATGCCAGTGTAGTTTTCACCCCTAAAAATATTATTTATAAACTGAAAATGATTAGACAAAATGTTGTAAGTACTAACGATAAAACAAAATAGAAATCTGCTTAATACTTTCATCGATTATTGTTAACAAAATGAATAAGATTATATTCAATGAATTAATTAGATCTTTTTTGGAAGACATCAAACGATGCATCTTTTCAGAATAACGATAAATATCAAATACGGATAGTATCATTTTTTATGTCACATTCGTATGATTATAAACTTCGTCAGCTCTCTCTCATTCGTAGCGAAGAATAAAACTCAACCAAAAATATCACTTAGATCATTTTGAAGAATGAAAAGCTGATTCGCAAAATCTGTTCTATTATAGTCATCCTATCACAAACATCTGTCTGTGGAACATCAAAAAGTACTTCACTTTGCTTCATCGTTAGTAAAACGAGTAATTAGCTAGACAAACAATCGAATTCTTCTACAATTCAATATGCCACATATAGCATTAAACCTTTGTTTATTATAACGAGAACACAATGTTCATGTCTATTACATAACATTTGATATCAATGAAATAATCTTAACAAAAACGTGGCGTACAGTTGCTATGTTGATTCTGTCGTTTTTTAGTTGACATCGTTTTTTTCGGATTTTTTCCTTTCAAAGAGTAAGTGCAATATCATGTGAAATATATGATGCATGACGAATATATATTCATTCAAGTAGGAAGAAAAAATAATAACACATCATATCACTAACATACAACGTTACAAAACACGTATTTTATCAGCAGTCTACAATGGCAAATCAAACTATCACGAACTTCCATACGTTACCGGTAGAACTTGTCTATCGAGTTCTGGATCATCAATCGGACTTTACAATGGTATGCTCAATGACCAATGTATGTCAGCGATTTAACATGATCTTAAACACATATCATCGATATCAGGTAAATTTTTCTATCATGACAGTCTAGTTTTTGTTGATTAACTCACAAATTATTTTTCATTCTTACAATCTCTATACAAATAGAATCATCTCAATAAAATATAGGCGACTAAACTATTTGTTACTTAAACTAATTTATCACGTACTAATCTCTTTCGAAAACAATGTCCTGATAATTAGAAAAGAAAGTTTCTTTTTTTATCGTTTTTTTTCTCAAGAACGAAATTTCAATAGTGATTCACTAACAAAATAAAACATTTAGTATATTTCGTAAGAGATATTTATAATTCGACGTTTTAGTATATATTCCCCTTTTAGTCATTATGAATATGACATTATTCAAAAAATCTTTTAACTCTTCCGCTTTTGCCAATCAATCTTGCTGTATACACATAACCATGTAGTCCCATCGAAAGCATTTACCGGAATGAATGGATCTTGTTACCAAAACGAACCACACCGTTTAATTTGACCAATTAGATAACTGAAACGAGGTTCTCATGCAAAACATATCTTCAATCTTCTTGATGAATATGGGCGAAATTCATTCACAGACTACTGATATGGAACTCTATTTTTCCAATACTAACAGGCGATG
>CAJNOI010000165.1:15339-80831 GCA_905250115.1 Adineta steineri
AAGTACCAAGTAATTATGCACAACAACAACAATTATCAGCTGCATCACAAGGTTTGTTTAATTTTCATATAAAAGTCATCATATATATCGAATATTATTTAATTTTTCAGGTTATACAAATCAATCACCTACACAATATATTGCTGCACCACAACCAGCAAATAATAATTCATCAAATTCTTCTTCATCATCATCTTCATCTGTTACTCCGACAGCAGCGATAGTAACATCATCTTCAGCGATTCAGTCTCAACCAACATCTACTATTATTTCACCACAAAAACAAAGTGCTGCATCAGCAACAGCAGCTGCTCTTCAACAACAACAACAATATCAACATGCTCAGTATTCATCAGCACAACAACAGCAGCAACAGCAAGCCGCAAACGGTGCTCATAATACAAATGTTTATTATGCAGCAATAGCTCAAGCACAAGCTCAACTTACTGCTCAAGTACAGGCCCAACAACAAGCTGTAGTCTTAGCACAGCATCAACAACAACAACAGCAGCAACAGCAACAACAGTTTAATTTATATTCTCAAGTAAATATATTATCAATAGAAACAAAAAAAATAGTAGATGATTATTTTCATAACTTTCATCTTTTAATTAGATGCAATATGCAACTCAACAAGGTATTCCACAACAGATGTATTATGCTGCACCCGGTGGTCAAACAATATATCAAGCAGGTGGACAGAGTTATGTAATTGCTCAACCAGGAACAACAACTACCGGAGCTCCGGCAATGTATTCTGCAGGTCCTGCATTACATAATGGTGTTGCTCAACAACAAAATCAACAACAATCAGCACAATCTCAACAACAAATAGCTTATCAAATTGCTGCAGTACCTGGTCAATCAGCTAATGCAACTTATCAAATGCTTAGTGCTGCATCTAATATGAATGTTTCTGCACAACAACAAGCAAATGCAGGTGCTGGTGTTGTTGCTCAACAAGCAGCCCAACTTGTACAACGTTCAAGTGTAATACCACAAGTACGACATCATCCATATAGAAATCAATAAAAAAAAAATGAATTTGTTTTTGTTTTTCTTCTGCTGAATTATTCCTTTGTTTATCACTATTTGGTAACAGTAGGACACCTGTGTTTGATCATTTTCTATATATATGAGAATTTCATTTTCTTGTGTATCACATTTTTTGTTTATTTCAATATATTCATTACACTTGTATATTCTAAATATATTCAGCAGTTGTTTAATTTGTATTTTGTTTTTGATTGTATAAAATAAAAAACAACAACAACATTTTTATTAGCATATGAACACACAAATATAAATATATTCTTCTTATAGACTTGTATTTCACTCAAAAATTTCTTTAGATAATAGAGAAACAATGAGTAAGAACAATGATGATAATACTCTAGAATATTATAGAGCAAAACAAAATGTTGGACAAGTATATGTAAATAAACAAGAAAAAAAAGAAAAATCATTAAAATCGACATTAGAAAATGAATCATTACAATCAAGTTCAGCTGGTTATGTTCCTCTGAAAGAATTACCAGCAAAACAACAAGAGTTTGAACGTTATAAAGAAATAACATTTGCACAGAAAGCAAGTGAGAAAGCAAAACAAAATCCACTTATACCGTAAATAAATCATTCAAAATATTCAATTCGAAAATAATTTTTGTTTTCTAATAGAATTGGTTTATTAGCAACTGTAGCTGCATTAACATTAGGACTTCGTGCAGTATCACGTGGTGATAAATGGCAATCACAAATGATGATGCGGTCAGAAAAAAAACGAAATAAAATTAAAAAATTTCTAATTCTATTTTTTCTTTATATTTTTTAGAGCTCGAATTGGGTATGTTTAAAATACGTGCTAGTTTTATAAAAAACGCAAATATTTATTCAAACTATTTTATCCTATATAAATGTCCTTAAATGAGTACATTTCTTGTTTGTCATTAAATCCATTATAAAGCATATGTCATAATTGACAAAAGTGCAAATTAAATTATATTTATGAGAAAAATGAATATAAATTTTTAATAGGATATATATTTACTAGAGAATCTTTTCGGATTAAATGTATAATTCTTTAAGCTTAAAAAAAGAAGAATATATAGAATAATAAAATTTCTTTAGGGATTAAGATCTTTGTATATTTTTTAAATTGGTTGGTTGACATTGATTTTTCTTATATGATCGAACATATTTTCTATTCCATAAGGATTGAATGTTCTTTGAGTACATTTACACAATCATCATTTTAGACTATGATGAAAACAAAAATTGTTAAAGCCATTCGAGTTTTTTTTTCTCCTTTCATCTTGATATAAATTCATCCAAATTGAATTAATACAATGATATTTGAACATGTTAGTAATTAACAATGAGGAAAGACTATAATTATATTTGCCTAATTCAATAGTTCTTCAGGGAAATATTTTGTCAATTATCAATTGAGATAAACATCATAGAATCTTTTAAAATAATAATATTTCATTTTAGTGCTCAAGGTTTCACAATTCTTGCTGTTCTTGCTTCTATTATGTATGCTGGTGCTGGACAAAGTCAAGGATCTAATCAAGAACCATCACCACCTCGTCGATCTTCTTCCTCATAGAAAAATTTTCTTCTCTTTTTTCTTATCTTTGTCCCTTGTCATATATAATAGATATCTTCTTTGACAGAAGAAGAAGAAGAAGAAAAGCAAACAATTAATAGAATATATTGAATATTTTTTTTCTTGAAAAAAATTTTTCAAAAGAAAAAAAAAATGCAAGACATTTAATATAATATCTTCATTTTATCCAAAACAGAAAGACACAACTATACATATATATATATATATATAAATAAAATTTAGAAGTGAAAATTAAAGAAGATATAGGTGCTGCACTTATTATGTTTTGTGCATAAACAAAAAAGCTCAAAATGTAAAAGTTAATTATACAGACAATGACAATCACAAAATAATATTAAAACCAATAACAACATCAAAGGAAAAATTTTGTTTTATATATACTTATATATTTATATATAAAATGACCTAGAATATGCTTCAATTAAAATTATATATGAGAATATATGTATTTATCACCGGAAAACAATAAAAAAACAGATTACAACCGGAAAAGAAAATGTTCTTCGTTAGAACATTATCGGACGGATGTGTAAATTTTAAGATGTCGAACACAAGCAATTTAATATATTAGAGTTCTTTTGATGATGATGATGATGATGGTAATGAATTTTTTATTGAAGATGTTGATGGCCATAAATGATGTAATGATTGCAAACGATTTTCTATTCGATATGCAAGTGTAATTAAATAAAATGAATGAATTATTAATATTAATACAAATATTAAAAGTATAAATGATGTTTTTATTGGATAAGTTTTTAATTGATTAAATACTAATAATAAATATTCAATAATTAATTTTATAATAGATATAATAGATAAAATAATTATACGAGGATATTTTATTAAGATTCCATTATTATGAGAATTAATAATTGATAAATCATTATTTGATATAATATTTGAGGATGTATTTGATGGATATGTAGTGGATAATGCTCGATCATGACTATGACTTTGATGCGTATTGGATAAGATATTATTATGAGATTGCTGATATACTTCAGAATCATCATCTAAATTAATACATAAATAAATTTATTTTTAAAATTTACTAACAGTTTTTATTTACTATTTCCAATAGTGATATTAGCAAATGTAAAAATCATTCTCTATCTAGTGATTTAAGTTGACAGTTGTAAAGTGTTTTTTGTCGTTCAATGAAATCACTCAATCTATTGAGCTAATGTAATATTATAGACTACTTTTGAATAGTTATTTTCAAATAATAATTATAATAAAATGATTTTTATTCTAATGGGCTTTTATCAATCTGACATAATAATAAATCTTATTCAATCGTTTTAAGTATTTTATGATAGATATATGTTCATGTCATGTCAAATTTATTTTAAAATTTAACGGAAACCTGTAAGATATAGTCTGAATTGTTTTCAAAACAAAATGTTTTGGTTCTAAGGGACTAAGCTAACCTAACCATCTGATCAGACTTTATTATCAGAGATATTTTTAGCAAAACAATATTAAAACTACCTGTCAGCAATATTTTCTTTCAACAGATGTTTTAGCATTTCCGATCAGTTATGACGGTTATAAAAGAATGGCTTTGACAATTTTAGATAGACAAATAACATAAATAAAGATAAATTTTCGAAATAATTTTCTATATATAGACTAATTTCGATCTTAAATTCCAAGAAACTATTTATGCCCTTAAATATTTTTATTTTAATGGTTTTGAGTGTGTACTGTTAAAAACATGTCACTTCTATCTAAATTGAAATTTATAATATATGATTTTTTGTTTTCATAATAAGTCTTTTAAGTGGTTTCCGATGTTTTCTTTTCAATAGAAATAGACTACAGTAATACTAAAAAAGCCTCAAAAGATTTATATTTATAATTCTTCCTTACGACATGATTATTATTTCTTTATGATTGTGTATATATAATAGTAAAGAACTTAACATGGAAGACTTATGAATACCAATCTATTTGAAACTCTCTTTTTCTTTTTGATTAATCATATGAAATAAGAATTTATCAAATTGTTACTTCAATTTTTTAATCTTACTTAATATTGTATCAGTTTGTTTTTGTTGATTTTTACTATGACGTGATGTTCGATTTGATTCATTATTTTGAGATATATTGTAATTTGGGTCAATAGATAAATCTTGTTCGTTATTTGAATTTTTAAGAGCCGATTTCTTTTTATCTGAATTAAATATTTTTTTGGTTCGTTGCTGTTGTTTATCATTACTAAATTTTGAAGAATTAGATTGTAATCGTTGTTTATTATTATTGTTATTATTATTATTATTTGTTTTATCTTGTCCTAAACACATTTGAAGAACATTATCGTGTTCTGATCCGTCAGGTATTTCATAAGTATTATTGTGTTTAGATTTTTTATTTTTTATACTATTTGTTGGTTTTAATGTTCCACCTTGTGTTAGACGATTTTCATCATCATCTTGATTTGAAATTGTATCATTATTAAAACGTGCACATATCGATATTATTTTATCATATGCTTGATCACGTTGAAGAAATGAAGCATAAATTATCTTTTTGCCTGACGGCTTAATTTGTATACCAATCGCTGTTGGAAATATAAATGCGACACGTTCTTTTGTTACATTTTCAATTTGTTCCCAACGATAAACATGTTTTGTTACATAAGATATTATACGTGAATGAAAACAAAGATAACGATCAGTTATATACATTTTACCTTGCAGTAAAATATCTCCTAAAATAATTTAAATTTTTCTTTTTGCTTTTTTAACAATATTTCATATGATTATTACCTTGATATGCACAAACATACGAATCAATTAATTCAGGCATATCTTCTTCTGCTATTTCTGATTTAAATAATTTTTGAAAATGTTTTACACGTCGTGATAATTGATCGGATGAATTACCATCCGTTTTTTGTTGACCACTATCTCGTCTTTGTAATTGTTGTTGCTGTTGATTTTGTATTGGAAGATTATTTAATTCTAAGGAATTATTATCATCAGTATATCGTTCGTCTTGTTCACTTTCTAGTTCACTATCAGTTGTTGTTGATGATATTGTTGCAACTAAATTTATTGGTGGTATAGAAGAAATTTTTTCATTTAATATTGCATTTTTAGCACCAGCACTATCAATTGATGACGAAGATGAATGCGCCATAACGATATTATTTCCTGGAAGTTTTTGTTGATTCGATGAACGTACTACATTAGAATTATTTTTTTGTAAAATATTTTTCGATCCATTTGTATTTGTTTCATCCAGTACATTAGATGAAACTATCATTGACGCAGGTCGATTATTGGCCATTTCAACGATATCTATCAGAAAATATAATGACAATAATGTTTTGTATCATATTTATATAGATAAAAAAAAGCAGTTTATTTATCGGATTACAGTATTATTTCTAATTACCTTCGTTGTTTTTTTCGATATATCTATCTGTCTATCTGTATGTATGTTTACATAAATCGACCTCAGGTGATCAATCATAATATGAAAAGAAAATATAATATCATCATCGACCTAATTCGGAGAGCACGCGCACTTACTAATGCAAGTTAAATATAAAATGAAGTGGAAGATTTTTTGATGAAATAAGGAAACGAAGCAATTAACAGAATGGATGTGCAATGAAATAAAAAGAATTTTGCATTATTTATATAACGAATATTTTTTAGTCTTACTGAATCCGATCCGAGAAAGAAAAAAAAAATGTTTTTTATACGTTCTCTTCCGATTTTTCTTTATTCTTTCTACACGTTAGTCTGTTATCGATAAGTAGATCGTTTGTCATCATGACTGCATCTACCACAAAACTTAAATCGACCTATTCTCAAAAAAAAAACAATCCAAAAATCTTTTATAAATACAGGACTATTGACATTGATCGTACATATAAGTAAAGACATGGTATAACGTCATTGTTTGTCATACATAGGATGTAGGAGAACAAGCTAAGAACGAAAAAAAGAAGTACTGATGACGATAATTATTCATCAAACACGTTATCGTAAAGATTTTCAATTGTTGCTTGGTACAAACTCGTGGGCACTATACCACCAATCAGCGTTAAACAACCAAGTCACCCCATACTATTCTTCTCCTCCTCTGTTTCTTCTTCTGCTTCTGCTTCGACGACTCAGAGCAACGGATGAAGAGAACATGCCATACTCGTCTCCATGCCGTTCTTCCATTCATTTCTCGTTCGCATGTTTTCTACTTTTTTAAAGTGCTTGAGCAGATGACGGTTGAGCAAGTTACGCCTCGAGAGAAAATTCTCCGTATTAGAAACGATCGATAACAAATGTAAAAAGGAGAAGAAGAAAAAAAAAAGTGAATTCTACGAAAAGAAAACGGAAGATGACATTTTATGTTCTACTTCTTTTCGGTTCTAATCAATCTTTAAATAACGATGTTCCTAATGAAATAAAAGAGTAGAGGAAGAGAAAAACATAATTAAATTCGATTTGTATCCTTCATTCGGAAACTATATTGTAAATAAAAAAAAAAAGGAGAAAATGTCTCGTCGTCTCTTTATAATTTTATTAATAATTTTTTTTAGGAAAATTTCCTTTTAATGTATATGATAATTCTCTTTTTCTATTTGTTTATTTTACAAATAATATTGAATAACAAGTAAATTTGTATATAAAAGAGAATAAAAGTAATATTAATATTAAATTCAAATTTAATGATGCTATTAGAATATATTATTTGTAACTATGTGGTTTAATTTTTTTCTTTCTTTTTCTTTAATAGCCAAAATAATTGGTCGATGGGAAAAAATATCTTATATTAAATGTTTTTATTTTGCTTTTTTTTTTTTGTTTCTTCAGGTAAAAAAAACTTATCTTTAAAGAACGATAGAAAAAAAAAGAAAAATGATTGTTCTTACCCGTCAATTGAGCAAGATGAAAGCGAGGATGAGTCGATGCAAGCTGATAGAACAAGAATCGAACGATATTATTCGACGCATTTGACTGGTTGTTTTGTTGCTTTCATATATAGATTATATACATACCGACTTTATATAATATAATGATAGAAATACGAGTCACTTATTGTAGCTACGAGAGACAATGTGAATATAATTAATATTATTATTATTCAAAGATGAAGACATCTAGAGACAAGAAAAGAGAATGAATTAAGTTTAAATTATACAAAAGAAAAAGTTGATAAATAATCTAGATTGTCAAGTTAAACATAGTGTTAATATGTAAATGTTCATTTGTTATGGAGAATAAGTTAGGGAAAAGAACAGAAGCAGAAGAAAAAAAAAAGATGATAAATAAAATATCAAAATTTTCATTTGTCAATCAAATCTATGGATTCAATAGAAGTTAGAATAGATGTCGTTCTATCATAAGTACAAATATTATATTTTCTTATCTTTTCTATTTATAGTTCACATTAAGAAAAAAAGATTTGGCGTAAGGATAAATATAAATCTAATCTTTTCTTTTTTTTTGTTTTATAAGATTTAACTGATTTTTGAAAATTTATAAATAGATCAAAGATGATCTCATAAAATAAACTTATTAGATGTTTATTATCGATTGAAAATCATGGCAAGTAAAGAAGTAGAATTGTAATAATAATAATACAAACATTTATTTTGGTAGTTTTTCTTTTTTTTTGTGAAGTACTCATTGTGAAGATTTTAATTGCTATGAATGATGAAAAATAAAAATGTACTCAAACATTTAGAATAATACTAGAAACATACTCAAGAATACTGTTGTTCAAATAATATAATGAATTTAAAGTATCTCAAATGACTATCATAGAATTTTTCTTGGAAAAATATCAGTATCAGAAACAAACTGCTACTGTTTGAACATGAGAGTATATTGTTACAGCAGTGGCGAATTTAGAAGATGCGATCGTCTAAGAATCAGTAAATAATATGGTGGATGGGGGACGATAATACGATTTTTGATCGAAATCGATCCCACCACAAAAATCCTACATCCGCCACTGTTTGAATTGATTATAAATCGTAATGGATCTGTTTACTTCATCATTAAATACATGTACAGTTATAAAATAATTCTTTCTCTAAATTAAAATATATCTGAATGAAAGTAGACATGCGTTGGAATTATGTATAAATGTAGCTTGATTCAAAATCGAATTTAAATAATTTTACATTGATACATATTTAATCCAAATTGATATCGTGCTTCATAATTTGCAGTTATCAATCTTGTAGTACTTATTCATGTCTAATAAATCTGGTAAATGCTCTAGTTTTTCATTATCTACTTATCCGAAATGATATAGTAAATGATTATACTTACCTTTAGATTTAATTTGTATTAAGTTGATCAAAGAAAATTTTCGAAAAAAGCTATCCAAGTTCTGAAAAAGCATGAAAAAGTAGATGTCTTTTTCATCGTATATATACGACTAGGCATGTAGCGAACCCGAGAGTTCGGGTTCGGTTGATGTTTCATAATTTCTATTAAAATGTCTCCACATATATCAGAAATATCATTTCGATGCTCAAATTGTTATAGTACGGTCCGAACCACCCCAAACCCGAACTGTTCGGTCCCGAACTCGAATTGTGAGTTCCGGTTCGGTTACACGCCTATATACGACAAATTAAGGTATAATAAGGATGTAATTATTTCTTTGAAAAACAGATCAAGTTGACATTGCTAGTTGTGATTTATAATTAAAACATAATTATTACACTTCATTGAGTATAATGAATAAATATAAGACTATGAATTAGCGAACTCTAGTATAGTATCGTGACGAGGATTTCTATGATTGGTTAATAATATAAATTAATAGTATCTGAAATGTGTCTGCATCTATCTATATGAATGTTATAACTTGCCATATATGATAAGAATTGAAAGTTTATATTATGTATAATGATTTATTTCAGATTTCTTCAATTGAAATTTCGCAAAAAATTAACGACTACTAAATTTATTTATACTGATGGAACAGGTTTATTATTTCTTTATAATTTTTATTTTTATTTAGTTGTAATATATATTTTTCCAAATGTAGTACAAAACTAATGTCAATTATTTTAAGGAGCAATTTTAAAAATATTTGTTACACTACTTGAGCATATCAGACTTCTTCTACAAACTTAAGATGTTCCTAGAAAAAAAAATACCAGGGTTTTGATGACTGTCTAGTTCGAGGTATTCGAGAAGGATATGTTATATCTCTTTGTCATAGTCATCAGGCAAATGTTATAAAAATATATATGATTGATTTTATTAAAAACAAGAATTTCTATTTGGTGATCATTTAAATTCATGTACAATTCGTTATATCATCATTGCTTATTCACTCGATACAATTCGACTGTAATTTGAAACTATATTTAGATTTTAGTCATTTAATGATGCAAATTAATCGTGATGATATAATGATAGATTATGCAAACAAAAATAATTATTAACGAGGACCTGACAGTATTTCATCATAGCGTTGATTCATCATTTATTCTTGTTTTTCTGATGAATTTAAACGATGATTGGTTCTTGCTAGTTGGTCATCAATATGCTAAATAGTTTATTTTCTATTAAAAAAATAAGAAAATTCAAAATGTTAGATATATATATATAATTATTTCTTCTTTGTTTCTTTTTTTCTCTAGTAAATTTGCTCTATTCTTATCTTTTTTCGTTATAATAATAGTGACTTTATACCTTAAAAATATTCTGTTGTGTTAAAATAAAAGTAACCAACAATTTAAAGCATATATTTATTTTACCTCTTTTTATACTTTTTTTTTTCTAGATGACGACTTCGAATCAACAATTAGTTGATCTTGATTGGAAATTTGCTATAAATGTTGCAAATAGTGATGCTGATGGAAATGCTGGTGCAGCTCGACTTTATTTAAAATTAACAACACAGTCAAATAATGGTACAAATCGTACGGATATTCCATTAAGTGTTACATTAGAACAATTTTATGCACTTGTTCATCAACTTGAAAAAGCTAAACTTGAAATGGATGTTTATACTTAAAAAATTCAAATAAAAATCTTCTTTTCTTTTTATCTATTTATTTTCCAACGAGCATCTTGTTTTGTTTGTTTTTTTTTCTTACAATTGCATCACATAAGAGACAGAGAAGAAAAAAAGAGAAGAGAAGAGTAAGAACAAAAAAAGAACAAAAAGAAAATGAAACGATAAACAAAGGTAAAGAAAGAAAGAAAAAGATGAAATATAGTCTCACTGTGCTGTATTTTGCTTTCTATTGAAAATATGTATGAAACAATGACTAAGCACGTTTACGTTGTACAAAATCGTTTAATTTAGTACAAGACGGTGTCCCTTGTTTTTGAGCTTGACGATATAAATCATTATCATTCATCATTCGTGCACGCCACATCATTGACTCTTTATATTGTTGTTCACGATAACATTGATGCCGTAAATCAGATTCATATTCATCAATAACTGATGATTCAAATTTATCTAATTCAGAATTTGTTTTTGGCGGACGAAAATCTGGTTTGACAAAATATTCAACATGGGTTAAACGAGTTGAACGTGCAGTAGTATATTTTCTATTTTGAATAGAAAAAGAAAATTGAAAGAATTTCATTTTAAAAATAGAATATTATAATACCCAGTACGATGCAATTGAAATTGAGGTTCACTCACTAAAAATGTACCAATAATTGAAATAAGAAATAGAAATAAATAAGGCAATAATTGTGCAAGTGTATGTGTAGTCTAAAATTGAAAAATATATCTTTTTTTTGTTTAAAAATATATAAATAACAAACAGTTTGTGTTTGATTATGTGTTGAATGTGTTGTAAAATGAAATGGGCTCTGTTGTTGTTGACGACGACGATATTGACGCGTTGATGTTCCTAAAATATACATGGTGGGTTTAAACAGAGAATTAAATATCAATCAATTATATAATTCACAAAGGAATTTCCCTCCCTATGGTAAAAAACTGTTGACATAAAAATTACATTATTGAATAAAATCTGATGAGAATAAAAAAAACTTGAAATAATTTTTTATTTCGACTTATGACTGTTTTAATCGATCTTTGAAATATCAATTTAAATGATCATAAATCAAAAATAAAGTAGAATAAGAAACGAATTTTTTGAAGTTTTATTTATTCTTATTCCACAGAGATATAAAGTAAACGTATTCAGATCTCAATGCAATAAACAATAAAAAAATTTTCCTTTTCGTTAGTATCAGTTACAAGTCAGAATGAACATAAAACAAATCTCTCGACAATACTAATAATTAGTACTTTGAGACTTTCAGCAATCAAAACTATAACGATTCTCTCTATTTAATTCTAATGTTGACATATACTGTCAATTAATATATGATAAAATTTTTGAAAGATCATACCTGAATATCCAAAGAATAGATTGAAAATTTCTTCAGCTGAAAAGTCATCATCATCTTCATAGTAATAATATTGCTGTCCACCACCACGACTACCACCATTACTAGTACGATGATATTGTGGTTCCATAGCATGCCCATATTGATCGTATTGTTCACGTTTTTTAGGATCACTTAAAATTGAAAAAGCTTTACCAATAGCTGTTATGAAAAAAAAATAACAAACAAATATTAAAAAAACAACTAAATTGAAACCATTAAGATCAATAACCTTTAAAAGCATCCGTAGCACCTGGTGCTTTACATTTATCTGGATGAAACTAAACAAAAAAAACAAAAAATAGAATTTTGAAAAACAATTCATTTCTTTAACTTACTTGAAGAGCTAATTTACGGTAAGCTTTTTTCAAATCAGCTTCAGATGCTGATTTATTAACACCGAGAATTTCATATAAATCTTTACATGTTTTAACTCTAATAAATAAAATATTTGAAAAAAATGCATATTTCTTTAGATTAATATTCTTACTTTCGCACAGCGTCAGCTTCTTCTGAAGTATAATCATTAGATGATGTTGAATGTGTATTCGTTGTTGTTCTTTGTCTTGGATTTGATGAAGCACCATTCGTTGTTGTTTGTTCATGATTTGAAAATGCTGATCCAGATTCATGAGTTTTTGTATTGTTGTTATTATTATTTGATGATGTCGAATGAGAGTTAGTATGCATTAGTCGTTCAATGAGATCTAATTGTTTTCAAAAAAAAAAAAGACAAATTCATTTATTAAATAAATTAAAACAAAAGAACCTTTCGCTTTTTGTGTTGGAAAAAGATTTTCAGATTTTGTAAGATATCGAAGTGCACGTTCATTATCATTTGAAAGTATTGCGTTTTCAGCAAGTTCAATATAATGAAATGCTGAGTCTTTATTTGCTTCCATTGATTAGATAGTAAGAAAATACAGATAGATAGATAGATAAATAAATAGGAACAAAATTAATTCGTGTAAATCAATGTAATAAACAACGACATTGAAAATAGGACAATAATACACAAGACAAACAAGAAACAAAATAAGATAGCTAGATTGATGTTAACCAAGGCCAAATCTTAATAGTTGATGTTACGAACACTTGTTATAGATATCGAAAACAAAAATGTAATATAAGTTAGAAGATGTTTTAAAAAGGAAGAATATACGAATTATGTCATTGACTAATTCAATGAGTGTGAGTGCACTGATAAACACGCAGAGAACAATCGGGTCATCATTTCCATTTCTAAATAACAAAGGTCTCTGTTGCTTTTTCTGATTGGATAGAATATATAGCTTGTTACGTACGGTTTTGACATTCGAACGATGTCACTACGAAACATAAATCTATCAAAATGATTTATCAGAAATATATCATACATAGTTCAGTAAAACATACTTGAAAATAAAATCTAAAAAAATATTGTACAAAAACCAGTTTTTTTTCATTGGTGTTCGAATTTTGATAAACTTAAATATTGAATTATATAATGAAGCCATTAAAAAAACAAATTTGAATTCATAACAATTCAATAAGAAATAAATCTAAAAGAAAAAAAATTCAATGGGTGGTACTTCGAGCACTTCTAAAACTCCTGCAGCTTCTTTGACTACGCCTAGTGTTGCACCTGCTACTCCTGTTACTCTTGTTGATTCTATCAATACTACTATTGCTTCTACTTCTACACCTACTACCAAAACTACGACTACAGTCACTTCTTCTACTGCTACTTCGACTATTAATAATACGAATACGACACCTACCACTACCATTGTAACTTCAACGACTCCTACTCCTCCAGCTGTTACTAAAGTGCCTTCAACTATTACTACAGTTCCTTCAACGACTTCTGTAACGACTACAGGTTTGTACTAAATACTATAGTAATAATGCATTTGTAATATATATAAATAATTTTTTTTGTAAAGATACTATCAAGCCTACATTCTATTCGATTGCACAATCTTTAATTACTGATGCTAATGCTGATGCTGATGTTGATAAACCAAAGTCAATTGTAAAATCAGCTGCTGCACGTTGGTATAATTGGACAAAAGATGAACAACAAACACGAGAAAAAGGTAAAATACTATGGTATATGAAACCACCAGTTACAACTACAGATATATCTACTACAATGACAACAACATTAACAACAACAACAGCAAATATTAATAATGATCAAAAAGAAACATCTGATGAAACAAACGTTATTGCTATGCCAAGCTTTCATTTACGTTCGACAGCTATATATAGTCCACCACATGGTGATCGTGTTCTATCAGGACGTCGTGAATTAACTAATACTGATATATCAAATTATAAATATTATCGTCCCGATGATCGATCAAACCAGTCGGTAAGAAATCAATCTTAAAATCTAATTTTAAAATAATAATAGAAAATTAAATATTGTATATTGTAGGCTGGTATTCATACTAGAGCAACTATGTATAGAATGAATACTCTTATAAAAGAAACTCCTTTACCAATTCAATCAACTGTATTGGCGACTACAAGTCCTATTGATAGCACCATTGTAACACAAACTACATCATCGTCATCATCACCATTACGTACATTTGTCTCTCGTGGTCTACAGACTGATCTTGTGGCACAACCAATCGATCCATCGTCTTCACAAATGCGTTATTATGAAAAACAACAATCTCAAGTGAGAATATCTTAATTACCGGTTTTCTTTTTAGAATTCTACTTTATTTTTAACCAGATACAGATGAATCTATAAATAATATTTCGTATTTCAAAAAAATCTAAAGAAGAAACAATGGATAATTATTCTTTTACGAGCAATAAAACACTAAAAATTGAAACTTTCTTGAATTTTTCTCCCCTACTTGTTTAACCTATTCTGAATTGATTGAGCACGCAGAGAAAATAGTAACATCAAAGTTTGATTAGCGAATATTTTTACGAGAATTAATAATTCAGTTATTATGAATTAGAAGTAAAAAAGACTGATATCAACTATTTTGTTGTATCTTACATATAGAATACATAATTTCATATTTTACTATACTCTATTTATAATTGTGATATATGTTCTTTGACAACGATGTCATTCTTTATTTGTTACTCAGTATATTATTTCTATTCTTTTCCTTTCTATACAGATCGTACCTGTAACAGCCTTTTCAAATAACAATTCCAATCAAAATGCTTTTTATTATTTAACATCAAATGATACAAAAACTGAACCAGTTCTTCCACCTATTGGGAAAACACCCGTATGGTATGGTGATCAACCAGCACAATCATATCCTAATTCTGCATCATTACCGCTATCACCAACATCAATTTTAAAAAAATCATCAACAGTATTATCTCAAGATGTATCTAATCCTCTTTCCGAGCAGACACATCATAAAGTACTTGAACAATTACGTAAACATAATAAAAATACAAAAGATGGAATATATCGTGTAAAAAAAATTCATCTTGTAGAAAAAAATGAACAACCATCAACTGTAACAAATAATCTTCCAACAACAACAACAACAAAAGCTAGTCAAAGTATATTAAGAAGTAAAAAATTATTTTTTTAGTCAATTATTTAATCGAAAAAAAATAGACAATGACATAAACGCACACGCACACACACACATGAAAAGAAAACAAGAAGAAAAATGAAAAGAATTGTTTTGTTGTATTTTTATTTTTATTTTTTTTATGAATAAAAGTCATAATTTGTTGAACAATCATTATGAATCGTTGATAATTTATTAATACCATTTGTTGGATTATAGGTAAAATAAGATGATAAATTATCAATTGTTTCATGTGGAACAGTTTGGGGTGGTGTTGATGATATCATACCATTGGGATCAAATGATGGAAATGTATAATGATTTGATGTATTATAAAATGAATGTCTTGCCCAATAAGGATTATTTGCATTTAATTTTGTATCATTTGTCGGATAAAGATTGGTTGTTGATGATGACGATGATGGTGTTGCATAGGGTGAAAATGAACTTGGAAATGTATTGGGATAAAATGTTGACGGATAGAAAGGTACATAATTCTCATCAGATCTTATTTGTGGTTTTATTTTATTGGTTGATGAAGATGAAAAAGCTGAATTTGATGATGAGGAGGATGATTTATTTGTTGATATTGGAACTTTTGGTGATATTAATGGTGTATTTGGTGTACCTTTTGTTATATGTCCATTTCGTGTTATAAATGGATAAAGTGTTTGAGGATCACATACAAAACGATAAACATAACGTTCACCAGCAACTTTTTGCATAATACCTTTTTCATAATAATAACGAAGTGATCGAGATAATTTGTCATAATTCATTGATGGACGATTTTTTTGTACACCCCATAAACGTGCTACCTGAAAAAAAAGAAATTTTTTTTTTTTGTTCTACAATATAAATCTATTTGTAATCATTTACTTCTTCGGGTTCAACTAATTTAAATTCTAGACCTTTTCCTGTCCAAATAATAATTGTACCATTAAGACCATCATCAAGTAATGCTAATAGAAATTGCCATAATTGTACTGACCCGCGGCGACAATATAATTGAGAATCACGAATAGATTTCCATCGATGTTCTAAAAAAAGAATGTTTTTATTTTTTTTGTTATCAATTGATTTCGGGTTCTCTTCAATTTACCTCCACGATTACGATGTTGTTCACTACCGGTTCCACACGACATTATAGTAGTAGTAGTGCTATTTAATGGAAAAAAGAAAAAAATTCAAAATGATTTTATGTTTCAGATTTTTCTTTTTTTTGTATAATAAAGGCACTCATCTTAATTATCGTGTCTTCTTGCCTGAACTTCTATACTCGTTATTAGAATTGAAATATAAGAATAATAGTAATAGCAATCTTTTTTTTTCTGATGTGCACAAGTCAATTAGACATTTCATTCTTCTTTCTATGTCATAGAGAAAAAAAGCTCAGAATGAGGTCTTCTTTTTTTTTTACTTCTCTCGTCATTAGTCAAATACTATACAATATAACACACACACACATAGGTGTTATATCAAATACTTACTCGATCATTAAAATGATTATCTATTCTTGTTCAATATGAAGAGAAAAATATTTCGAAATGATTCTATTATTTGTTTGTATAATTCTTTCTCTCTGTCTTCCTTTTGTGAAAACCAGAAACATAACTTCAATCATTCTAATAGATCACTCACGTGCACAAATCAATCATTCTCTCTTTTCTAAAGAACAGATCATCATCATCAACTATAATGTACAAAAAGAACATTATAGAAAATCAATAGGTTGTTTCTCACTTTTCTCTACTAATACATTGGACATGACATGTCACAAATTCTATAAGATCTATTCAGAAGTTAATCATCATAGAATTGATTAGAATACAGAAGAAAAAGAAAAAGAAACGTCCGATATTGATTATCAACCGGATATGGAAGTCGATGTTCAAGATGAAGATCCACTTTTTGGACGATATCATATCATGTCATTGATAAAGTTAACAATCATTAATAAATATAATAACTTACCCTTGAGCGTTTAGTTGTCAGCAATGATTAGCCGACAATAGTTAGTCACTTTACAGTTCAGACAGGTGTATGTGATGATGATGATATGTGCTTTCCTTTTTGATTTCACCCTTTGAATATGAAGAAAAGTGAGACACTTGAACGCGACCAAATGCTAAGTCTTGTATATTTTTTTTGAATGAACTAAATCTCTGATCATCTCATAATTAGAAGAGAAAAAAGAGTATTATCATATATAGAATAAATTTCTTCTTGTTGAAAAAAGAAACATGAACCAATCGGAATAAAATTATGTTTTATTTCTATAACCAATGATAATCAAGACAAAAAAAAGAAAAAGAAACGACTTCTATTTAAAATCAACAGGAATCTACAATTAATCATTTTTTATGCAATGTCATTTCACTGTTTTTTTCTTTCACGATGAGAATTGATATGAATCTTTAGTTATAATATCTTTATGGAAAAATAAGAATGTTTTATCTTGTTCTTCATTCAAATTAATGTAATAAATTTTTTGAAGAAGTTCGATCGCTGTTGGATACCATCAATAGTTACAAGTTGATTGGTTTGATAAAAGATTTTCATTGTTATGAAATTAGAAACGATCATTTATTGACATTCATCTAATTTAAATGAACTAAATAATATCGATATTTATCATTAAGTAGAATAATAAAAAAAAAGAAAATTTCGAAATATATTTTTTAATGCTTTTTTTTTGTTATATTAGACTTTTTATTATATATACTATTTATAGAAAATTAATTTGAAACTTTGAAAAACAAACGGCATAGAAAAGACTAATGAAGCTATTTTGGATATGAAAAGAAAAATGAATATGAATTTTATTACCGAAAATCTAAAGATATTTACTTATTATTACCAACAATTAATCAGAAGACAGCGATCATGTACTTTTACTATATACGCAGTGCACACGCAGCAATACTGAATATTTTAGAGTTATAACGTGATACTTGAGGGCATTAAGTATCGATTTCAAATGATAAGAGAATATACCAATTCATTTTAAAAGTTTATTAAATCATTTACAAAATACCAATCAACAGACTATTGTGCTAACTTTTTACGATGATTTTAATCCACTGATTTTTTCCAAAAAAAATAACGCTGTTCCAAAAAAACTAATTATTAATATTTGTTTAACTTTTTTTTGCACAGATACTAGCTGCTTAATATTTAGATATACACAGTTTAAACGATCTGCAATTTTTCTCTCTTCGTTTCATTAGCTCACACTATATAAATAACCGAAGAAAAAAAATCAATTTTAATTATGTAATAGAAAAGAGTTTTATAAGAAAAATGCAAATTCTTCTTCCATATAATAACTATTTTTTTTTTCTCGTAATATTGTGATTTTGACATATGGCCATGATTAATACCAAAATAATGTAAAAAGATAAGAAAGAATAGAATTAACAGGAACAAGTTTAGCTAAATTTTGAAGCACAAATAAAGCGTTTCAGACACACATCCTTGTAACTTTATTAAAAGTCGTTAATCAGTTACTAAGTCATTATAAAAAGTGAATGTTTCGCTTTCAAAATATAATACAAAGACAAAGGTTATCATCGAACATCTTACTCATTAGATTAATTCGATTTCTAAATCTGAATATCAATATACTACGATTTAATTTGAAGACTATGTATACAAATGATGTTTATAATTTCCACATAGAAGACTACAATCTATATGAAAATCATGAAACTGCTGTTGATTTTTGTGAACTATTTAGCTTTGATAAATGAATGACTAGGATTGTGCACAGATATCAAAATGATATTTCGAAAGTTTATTACAACACAAAATCCTTCAATACATTTATTGCTTTTGTATGAATAAAGAGTAAAAACTTGTTATTTATTTTATGATTGTTGAATGTAATTTATAATGAATTTCTTGTGAAGTTTGCTTTAGAAATTATTTTGAATTGTATTAAGTCAGTCCTTCCATATATTAAAGATATTAACTACTTTGCAGATAGTAATAATTCTCAGTTTATCACGAAAAATATGTTGTTGATGACATTAATGGTTATGTAAACGGTCACATGTGATTAGCTATATTAGCAAAAGAAATGTATTAGTCAGCTGATGATTTTCTTTTACTTGAGAAATGAAGAAAACAACTATTATTGAAATAACATAGATAGCTCATAAACTGAGTTTGAAAATGTGTTTCAGAAACACAGAAAATGCATTTAGTTAAAGTAATTAGTAAAAATAAATTCTAATTTTATTATCATTCTTCATACTCTAAAGAAAAAATCATAACAGATTGAAAGCAGATGTTTATAGTTCTTTTGCTTCACTTAATTTTCCGTCTTATGTATATTTAGGTAGTTGATCTAACTTAGAAAAATGCTTTCTCTAAGCAGTTTTATTGTTTCACATTACAAAAGTACTCAATTCCAAGGAAGTCGGATCTTCATCTCAAACTAGGAGTATACTAGCATTTACATTCTGTTAGCTGAGAGCCACTAAATACGTTTCGAACTTATACTTCCATAAACTGGCTGAGGTCTCCTTCAGGTAAATTTTGGTAAAATGTTTTTTTGCGTCAAAAATAAATATATGTTTTTTAGTGTATTTTTTTGCACTGTTTTTGAATATGATATTAGTTTTTTGACCGTAGCAATTCATAATGATGAAAACTGCCAGATACAACCTTTTCTAAGGTAAAGTCTATTGAAAAAGACTGGAAAATTGTTGAAAAAACTTTATTAGAAGAAATTCAAATAAACAAACTTTTTCTGATGTGAGTCGGTACATTCGGATGTGCTCTTTCAAATGAGACTACTTTCGAATGGGTCTAGTATGCTGATGTGACTAAGTGACCATGCATAGTTGGACACATTTTCTAAAAATGGTATATAGTACGACACAGCAAATATTTTAGAAAAGAGGACTTTCAATACCACCAAAAGATAGCCCATCCTCGATAGTATTTGTAGTAAAAAAATCTCTTTTCTAACTTTTACCATTGTTGAGAAAATGAAAATTTAGTGAGACGAGTTGCCCTAAAAAAGTCTTCAAATATACCTGACCTCCCGTAGCTTGATCCCGGTATATCTCAGGAATGGCCCGGCCGTTTGAGCTAAAATTTTCAGATTATTCCTAAAACACTTATGCCTAACTACTATAAAAAATATCAGCCAAATCGGTGAGATTCGTTGAGCAACATTGGTCGTGGCTTATGTGCAATGCCTCCTAGGACTCTTCTCTGCAAAACAAAAAATGTTCTTTTGACTTTGACACACACACACACACAAACTATTTTTTTGCGTATGATCCTCCTTTCAGTCGAGAGAACTAATGTTTTCTATATATTCGATACTTTAAAACTTAGTTTATATCTTTTCTCTTTATACGATAATTCTATAGATAAAATAAGAGGATATATTACTGATATCTGGCCTGGATCGATACATATATTTATGTAGAAAAGTATATAGTCGTCCGACTAACTATCAGAAGAAAAAGAAATATATATACGTAAAGATATCGAAACATGTTTAATTATTTGTTTAGATACATATGTATATACCAAGTGAAAAGTTATTTTAAAATTAAATATATTTTTGAAACTCATTTTTTTCATTTCAGATTTTTACTTCAAGTTATTATAATCGTTTCGGATTATAACTTCAAGTGATTATACTCTTTTAAAAAATGTCCAACGATAAAGATTTAATTAATAAAATGGAATTGAATTATAGTCATGTAAGTAGAAAACAATGATGACAAAGCATTATTCTTTTCTTTTTCTTATAATTTATTGACACGATTAATATATTATTTGATGATATTTATCGACGAAAACAAGCTGAGTTATATAAATTACAATATGAAGCAGATTTATGTAAATCAACAACAGATGAACAAACAACCAAAATTAATGAGAGCATTAAATTAGCTAATATAGAAATCGCCATCTAGAGGGTGTGGGTGGGTGTGGGTATGAGCAGTGTGCTGTAAACCCACACCCACACCCTCAAGAAAAGGCTGAGCAGCGATAACTAAATAGTCAAGTTCAATCTCATTAATTTCATTTCGTCTGCACACTAATAATTATTCAATTACTATAATATCATCAATTTTTTTGAAAAGTAATTCTAGTCATTCTATTTTTATTGTTAAATTGGTTATATAAAATACTAACAATTTTATTTATTTTTTGTCAAAATAAAAGAATAATATATTTATTTCTAAATTACAACATGTTTATTGATCGTGACTCATACGCTATGAATATTTCGTAAGAATAAATAAAAATATTTCATTTTCAAATAAATTATGGAATAATAGTTTTTCGTTCAATTATATTGCTAATAAAATTCCTCAGCTGATGAATCCAAAACTTTTCTATGTTAAGAATATATTTAAATACTAGACAATAGTTTGCTGTTGTTTTTAATAATGATTTTCATTTAACTTTTTCATTCGTACAATTACTTCAGATAAAATTTCTGTGATCGATTCCTAGAAAATAGAAAATATTAAGTTTTGATGAGAGAGATTGCAGTTCTCAAGTGATAAAATATACTGGAACAGCACCTTGGAAATTATATGCAACCGATATAGATAACTATACAACGAATAAATAGAGTACCATAATGTACAAGAAAAAAAAGGTACAATAGTGTTACGTTTTGTTTTTCCACACGGACAAAGCATAGTTAGAAGGAAACCTTTATTACTCTTGGAAAGCTCGTTTACTGTGAAAAAAAATTTCATTTAAATAAAGATTTTTATAGAAAATTGAAGCGTAAAGAGAAATAGATCCACTTAAGGATTCTTTTTGTAACGATGTACTGCGATAGAAATATCTTTCTAACAAGTGGAGACTTTAATGGAAAACACTCATTTATATTGTATAAATAGAACAAGAAAATATACATCGAATAGCGATTAAACCAAGTTTCTTATCTTCATAGTTTTTGAGATAATTGAAAAATATTGCGTCAAAAAAAGGAAAAGCGTTACATTTGAACAAGTCTGCATACATACAGAATATATTTTTTCAAATATAGTATTTGCATCCTAAAACTTGAGTATATTTAATTGAAATCTTCTTATTATAGTTTTCTATAAAAACTGCTGTAAAAGGGATTTAACTAAATAGATTCTATTTTTAGGATTCAAACAATACATTTGAAAAAATACAAATAACTTTGATAGGTATTAACATAATACTTATACTAATGCTAAAGTATTAAATTAGTTTTTTTAAACCCTAATACAATGCTAATACTATTAGCCTATATTTCTAATTAATAATAAAGGTCACTAAAATAATAATAGAGTAAAGATTAGTTGACATGAACAAAAAATAAAATTCATACATAGCTGTTCATCAAATAAGTGTGTAAAAAAACCCGGTAAATATATAGCAGTAATTGAAATGTTATGAGAGAATCAAAAGAGCGAAAGAAAATTAAATAAATCGTTAAATATTAATGAAATAGGAAAATACTAGTGATTCTGGTTATTAATAATATATTATTAGATCAATAATGAACGTTATTGACTGTGCAATTAGATAGAAAAAAATAACTGTTGTATATAATTTACTTTATCGTAATGATAAAAAACTGTTTTAAAGAATAATGAAGCAATCAACAATTACAAGCGTAGAAAACCGGCATACGATGAAATTTCTATTCTTTTTTTCTTTAAAATATTTAACAATAGATAATTTATTTATTTGCGAATACAAATCTTAGAATTATATTTTGAAATTAACAACATCTAGTAAAGAATAAATTTTAAAAATCAATTGAAATACTAATTTATATACAATGATTTAAATCAGCTATGTGTTTAATCGATGACAATAAATTTAATCTGATATACTAATTTAAAATTCGCCCTCTATAGACCTCTGTCGGCAAGTAACAGAAGTGGCTCTATATTCATCATATGTTGTGTTGTGTTGGGTGTATCATTAACGATGAAGTAATCAACATAGTTTTACTTACATGCGTCGTTTAAAATAAAATTTACTATATTAAAATCAATACTTAGCAATATGTTATGCAATAATAAACATTGTTATCGATTAATAGGAAAAGTTTCCTATCAATCTCAACGTTTATTTACTCAAACTCGTCAATTAAAAGATTTAGAACAGATTTATGAATTACTTAAAGAAGAATCATTATGTAAAATACAGATTTTTTTCAAAAATAAAAATATTTTCGATTTTTTTGTAGCTTCACAATCATCATATTCAGAACATATGAATCCAGCTGGAATATTTGCTAATAATGAATTAGATTTACATAAAATAAAAGTCTATGGTTTTGATTTCGGTTCGTTTTTTTTATTTTAAAATTTTAAAAATAATTTCTCTTTTTAAATAGATTATACATTAGCAAGATATAAATCAACGTTACATTCCTTAATTTATGATCATACAAAAGCGTATCTTGTGAAAAATTTAAGAGTAAAACTAATTTTTATTTTTAATTTAAATATCATATTTATCTGTGTTATTTTCAAATAAAGTATCCTGAGCAAATAAAGGATTTTTGTTTTCGACCTGGTATGGGTGCACGTGGTCTTCATTTAGATATAAAACGTGGATGGTTAATGAAAGTTGATAGTTATCATAATATTCAATTAGGAACTGTTTATCAGTAAATCGAATTTAATATTTAAAATTTGTATTTTTTTCTTTTCTAAAGTGGTATGCGACAAGTAAGCGATCAAGAAGTTATCGATGCACATCATGGTACAAAATTATCTGTTGAGGAAGTTGGTTATCTTGGTATGACATCAAATATGTTTCAATATGTTGATATATTTACGATACCAGAAATCACCATCTTACGAGATGTAATACAGGTATAGAGAAAAGATATTAGAAAAACTATTGATTTGAAATAATTAATGATTGATTATTTAGTTTTTTATTGATAATAGTATTCCATTTGCTGCTGAATATGTACATTATGATGTTCGAGTATGTATTTAAAGAAAATAAGACTTAATAAAAATTGATTTCTTTTGATAAAATATAAAGGAAGCTGTTGGTGCTTTTCATAAAAGTGGTATAATGCATCAATTAGTTGGACAAGATGCAGGTAAAGTATTTCATACTAGATATTGATTGAATATTAAAGTAATTATTTTTTATTTAGAAACTTATTTTGAAGAAAATTCTCGTTTAAGACCGTTTTTACAACGACTTCGTGATGCTAATAAGCAATTATTTTTAATAACAAATAGTGCCTATTGGTATGTTAATCGTGGTATGACATCTTTACTTGGAGCGAAATGGCAAGATTTCTTTGATATTGTCATATGTCAAGCTAGAAAACCATCATTTTTTGGTGCACTCAAAAGGTTTTTATAAATCATTATCTTATGGCATGAACTAATTTATTCAAAAATATATATTATTTAGACCATTTAGAGAAATAAATATTAATAATAATTCGAAATCTTGGGATCGTGTTTCGAAATTAGAAAAAGGAAAAGTCTACGTTGAAGTAAAATAAAATCTTCCTAAGAAAAATAGGACTTTTATATAATTGTTTTATTTAAAGGGTAATCTTACAACTCTTGCTGAAATAACACATTGGCAAGGTCATGATGTACTTTATATTGGTGATCATATTTATGGTGATTTAGCAGTATGTATATTTATATTTTCGAATATAGTTATACGGAAATATTTGTTTTTCTTAGGATTTATTTTTAACACATGGATGGAGAACAGGTGCAATATTAGAAGAAGTTGAAGTAAGTTTTTTTTGTTATTTAATAATAGATAAAAATTTATAATTACTTCAAAGGACGAAATTAATATTATTAATTCTGAAACATTCCAAAAAACTATGCGATGGGTAAATATTCACTTTCTTTTCGAATAAAAAATTATCGAATTTTTTTTATTTATATAGCTAAATGTTCTTCAATGGTTAATTGATCAATTACAAGTAAGTTATCTAATTAAAATATAAGAAACTATTTCGAAACTTCTAATTATATTTCTCTATTATTTTATCTTATTAAACTAAATCATTTTCCTGAGTTATACGGACTCTAGCGGCTTTTCTGTTAAAAGTAAACTTAATAATCGTCAGTACCTTCATTATGATATGAGATATCGAATAGAAGAAAATCATCTCGAAGAAGTTAGTCAGATTAAAATAATTATCTTTATTCTGAATATTTTCATATATCTGACATTATCAATCAATAGATATTACAAATGGATGATTTGTAAAAGTAAAAAAAGGAAATTCTGCTGATTATATAAATAATAACTGGTAAACAATATTGTGGCTTGACATTCCTAATTCCACTAATCCTATTTCTCATACTATCATTAGTAAAAGCTATTTTAGTATAAAATTTCACTTGATAACTAATAATATTCACATTAGAAATTTGGAATAATAAATATTTTATTTATTAAAAAAATGTTTACTTGCAGATCATTCCTGGTCCTGAAGCTGATATTCTAATGAAAAGTTGGGTTGCTGAACGTGAAGAAGAAAGGTAAAAATAATCTAAAACTACATATTTATTTAAATATTTTCGATTTATTTCTAGAACAAAATCTCGTGATTATTTTAATCCTTATTTTGGTTCTATATTTCGTACATATACAGTACCAACATATTTTCATCGACGTTTAGCACGTTTTGCTGATGTTTATACATCAAATGTTTGTAATTTTCTCAATTATCCAGTAAATAATCAAAAAATATTTTTTTTATTAAACAAATTATAAATAAATTTTTTTCTAGCTTGATTATATATTTTTTCCACGTCGTATGGCATTAGCACATGAAAATGTGTTACCGACACCTGATATTGATTTATTATTGATGAAAACTGCTCAAGAAGCTATGCGTTTCGAAACCAAACTTTAAAAAAACTGATTCCAAATTTGTATTTACACTAGCATTCTATTATATTTTTTCTTTTTGTTGTTATTGATATTGTCGTTTTTATTTTTTGTATACTGTGTTAAAACGATTAACATAATAGATATAGATTTTTAGATAATACGATAATTCTCTTTTTTTACAACAAAATAAAAGAAAAACGATGTACGGAATATTATTCGATCTTGATGGTACATTAGTAGATTCAGATCCAATACATTTTGAAGCATGGCAAAAAATTCTTGCAGAAATAAATGTCAATGAAGCTTTAATTGATCGAGAATTTTTTGATAAACATATATCTGGTAGAATTTGGAATTTTTTTTTTCTTAATACTATCTATATATATATATAATGTAGGTCGATTAAATGCAGATATAACTCGTGAATTTTTTCCAGAATTATCCGAAGAAGAACAAGAAAAAATGGCTACTAAGAAAGAATTATTATTCCGTCAATTAGCCAAAGAGAAACTTCAACCAACAAGAGGTCTTGATAAAATACTTAAATATATCGAACAAAATCGATCAAAATTAAAAATCGGTTAAATATAAAATAACAAAATTCTAATTGAAATGCATATTTTTATTTCAAGGTCTAGCAACAAATGCTCCTCGTTTAATTGTTGATTTTGAATTAGGTGTAGTAAATCTTGATGAAAAAAAATTCTTTGATGCTGCTCTTATTGCTGAAGAATTCGGTATTGGTAAGTTTAAGATTGTAATTATATCTCTATATTTATTCTTTCTATTGTCAAATAAAGGTAAACCAAAACCAGATATTTATTTAGAATTAGCACGACGTTTAAATGTTGATAAAAATTCATGTATTATCTTTGAAGATTCCATCTCAGGTGTTCAAGCTGGTGTTGCTGCTAATATAAAAACTATTGGTGTATTAACATCCGCAAAAAAAGAAACATTAGAAAAACTTGGAACATGGAGAACAGTAAAAGATTTTCAAGAAATTGATCTTGATGAAATTTGGAATGCAATTGAGAATTGAAATAGTTTATTTTGAAAACAAACAATATCAATCAGAAAAAATTCACTAAGTTTTATTGCTTCCCCTTTTTTTTTTGTATTATTTATTATTCGATTTTATATGTAATCAATATCGAATAATACATATCATCAGAATATATACCCATAACTACACATTTTGTAGCATGATCAGATATTACAGTTGGAATTTCAAGTTTATAAATGTCATTTTGATAAGATCTCCCTTTAATTAATGTTTGTTCATCAATTTGTAATTGTACATCATGAACATTAGGTGCACGAATAATAATATGAGATGGTAAATTTTTTCGTGAAAGAATACCATTCATTGGTGTTATTAATTCACATCGAAGTCTATTGAATATATTAGTTGTAATTGGATAAGATTTTGATTCAGTTTTCTGTTCAATATATATGTCAAATCGAACAGCAGTCAACCATTGCTCATCTTTTTCATTGTCTAAAGCCCAAATAAAAAGACGATGATGTCCAATTGTAGATGGCGAATGAAAACATTCCCATAAACGTGTACTATGATTATAATGAGTTAAACATGTACCAGGATTTTCATTTATTTCAAGATGATCAACAGTCATTTGAAGACGTATACGATCTGGTGCACGAAAAATGAATTTATTTGGAATAGTTGATATAATGTCAAGTGAATATGTATGAAAGGGTGGCCAAAAACGCATATTATTGTTGTTGTTTTTTATTGTATTTGAAATATTGACGATAAAAAATTCTTGTAATTTGATTTAGTAACTCAAGTGAGCTTTGTCAATGTTGTATTTATATGAATCTATTTGTTAACCGATGAAGAGCAGAAGACGAAGAAGAAGAAGAGAAAAAGAAGAAAAGGAGCAAAAACAACATTAACAACTTTTTTTGCAATATTATCCATTTGCATTAGAAATCAGTTTTTTCTTCTTCATTCAAGTGAAAAGTCAAAAATAAATGCTTTTAACGTCATTTACACAATATTTTCTCTTATTTATAAAATTCAATTATGTATATTAAAAAATCTCATTTTCTTAAAAGTCATTTGATTTGTTGTTATTTTTACTATGAAATTATTAATCTATATAGAGAAATTTTCAGCCACTTGATTATAAGAAAGAAAAGAAACAAAATTGTCATAATAATAACTAAGAGATATTATTGTATTAAACTTGAGTAGTTTATTTGCAATAAAGAAAAACTTCTTATAGAAAAGACAATAGTCAAAAGACTGAGTGAAAGTAAATAGGAAACATATTTTCCTAACAATTGACCTTGCACTTGTTAAATAGATCATGAGTGTCTATTTTTCAGTTATATCTGACCATATAGAATTGTTTTATTAGATTAGCATTTCGAGAATAAATGAACAAAATTTATATAGATTTATAACAACAAAAAACGACTGATTTATATCATTGAATCTAACCGATTAGAAGGATTCAATCGAATTCCCTTAGGCCTTTTCAATATAATAAGAAAAAGAAAATGCCAATTATGAGTTTTTTTTTCTCTTTCTTTGCTCGACTGTTTTGTCCTTTGTCTTATTGTTCGTTCTTCTTTCTCTTTCCTTCTTTTACTATAATTACATATGATTTTTTTATCATCATGTTTCTTCTTGGGTCATCGAACACATAGTGTCGATCAAAACAAAAGACTTCGATTTTTTTTTTCTTTTCAATCATACTTATATTCAAAATATTGAATAGAAAATCTTAATACAATGATATTGACTTTTTTTTTGTTAGATGAAATTTGTTGCTCACCGTCAAGGACAACAAAAAAAGAAAGAAGCATAACCGATAAATGGTTTCGATTATATATATATATATATATATTTATGTTGTTATTTTCGACAGACTGTTAAGACACTCAATTGTCAATAAGCCGATTAGAATTTCGAACGACACACTATGCTTTCGCTTCCGCTTGGCAGCAAATCTGGTCCGTTTCAAAAATTCTATTAGACACATCCTTATCGTTCTTTTGCCTTAACAATATATATTGTCAAGGTCTGGACAACACATAAAAAAAATGGAAAAAAAATGACGCTAAATCTTAGCATCATCAACTATGAAGAAGACAGAGGGAGAATAAATGATGTAGATTATAAAACGACAAAGACGCAAACTAATGATGCAATCACTCGTGCCGCCCAGTGATCAGAGAGCTTACCCTAGGGATAAATATAAGGCTAACTATAACAGTCAAGCAAGACAGTAGAAAAAAAAAATGAATTCTCAAAAGAACATTTCATATTGATTGATTATAGAAGAATAAAGACAAGAAATGAAAGATATAACCTTGATGCAGTCAATCATAATTTATAAGTTTTTTTTTCACCCTTGATGATTTTAATTCAATAGTAAATAGATAGGGGGCATAGTAACTGACTATGTATCATTCTATTCTATTCTTTCTTTCTTTTTTTTTATTTCTTCTGTCTTCAAGCAATACTTTGATGATATCTTATATTTATTTGATAGTAAGTGAGCTTTTCCTCGAGGGGTGAACACCAACAATGATGATTGACAAGTATGTCTTTCACTTCTTCTTCTTCTTAAGATTTACTATATAAAAAAAAAAAGATTGAACGCATGATAATCAAGGTCATTCACATGTGGAATAAATGTCTATAGCCGAGAATAACAAAAAAACCATATTGTCTTCTTGTGATTTTCCGCATTATTACACAATTGATCACTGAATGTCGATGTCTATATATCGTTCTATATTTCCTATGTTTCAATTTATATTTATTTATGTGCTCATATTCATGTCTTTATTTTTTCATCATCATCATCACTCTGATCCTTTTTTTTCTTTCTTCTTCTGTTTCTTTTTTTTTTGCCTTTTTAAAGAGAATCAGAACACTGAGAGAGAGAGAGACAGAGAAAGAGATAGAGAGAAAGAAAAGAGCGAACGAGAGAGACTATAGCAAACAATATTGCTCAGTTCCATCGTTCTCTTTCGCTCATTCGTTTGCCTACTATAATTGGCATGAAAATGCTCCCTCGGTGGTAGATATATTACATCTATATACACATACAAATAATTATTATACTACCATCATATTAGTTTTTATAAGCAAAAAAGAAATCCAACATCAACGACAAATTATCAATTATATTGATACATTAGTAAAAAACACGACCATTAAGCATGAACTACGAATGGTTGCCATTTTTGCCTTGATCTTTTTCATCTGTACTATACGTAAGTAATATGTGACACATACCATTTAATAATTAATTTTATCGAAAAAAGGCTATCTATCTCTATCTATGCACCATGAAGATACATATGACGTCTAATGGTGATAGCATGTTGAGCACCATATGTAAATAAGAGGCGATTCTTGACGAAAAATGCTTGAAAAGAAAAGCATGTCGTATATATACAATGAATGTCAACTACTTATAGGTTTTTTTTCTTCTAATCTTGTTCAATTTCTAAACATTTGTACAGTATAGTTTGAACATAGATAAATCGATGATAAAATAGATAAGCTTTGTCGATGTCAAACAACACAATCAGTCAAACATGTCTTTCAGTCTTCCGTTTTATTTTATTTTTATTAACATATTCATCATTAAGAGCATCACCATTATGTCCCGTCTTTCTCTCTGTATTGCCGGTCGAATTTCAGCGACATATTGCTCAAGTGATTCGTCAATATCTCTATATAGAAGAATAACAGTTCAAGAGACAGTTTCAAGTAGGGTGGAACAACCAAATATAGCTTGAAGCATCTTGCGTGTTTGATTTCAAAGGAATTATATAGTATATGTATATAATCAAAGTCTATGATTTGTCAGAAAAAGAGAAATATAGAGTTGAATCCTCATCTTCTTTCTTCATCTCTTCTCTTATTTTTTTTGTTATGTATAAATCTCATTTAAATTAACTGCAGAAAAAGAAAAGAGACAGTTCATTATCCTTTTTTTTACACTATCTTTGCTAACAAATTCATCTTCATTGTATTCTCTCTTGTCTTTTATTATATAGGTGCTCATCGTCCTTTATCCGTTGAACAACAATCACTCGAACAGGAATACACTATAACTAGTGTATTAATGCAATCAGTTGTACTACCATGTAAAGCTGTATTACCCCATAGAGAACCTGACAGGGTAGGATGATAATTTAAAAAAAGAAGATTTTCTTTTAAATTCATCACTGAATAGGTTATGTGGTATAAATTAACAAATCCTGGTCAAACAACGCTTAGTGTTGGCAAACATTTAATAACGAAAGATTCTCGTTTTAGTGTTGCATATTATAGTGTTGATCATGGATTTTCACCGGCCAAATGGGATTTACATATTGCTAATGTACGTTTATCAGATGCAGCACGTTATCAATGTCATGTTATAATAAAAGATAGTCCAAATTCTATTCGATCAAATGTGAAACTTATTGTAGAAGGTATGAAAATTAAAATCTACATATTCTATTTATATATATATATCAGTATTTGCGTGAGAAAAAATACGAGCAGCAACTATATCTTATATATATATATATATATATATATATATATATATATGGAGAAGATAATCATGGTTGAGTAAAACCAAGAGAGTAAACAGATATAGATGAAGGAGGTAATCTGAAAGATTAAATAGAAAAAATCTAGACATAGTCTATCAATAGAAAACAAACAAGTAACTATGTCTATATTATAGATATTATTGTTGACATTCAACCAACTGATGTTCTTTTGTCTCTTGGTGATTCAACACAATTTTCATGTAATTTCACTGGGGAATATCGTGTTCGACGTGAAAAAGTAACTTGGCTTAAAGGTATAAACTAATATTAGATAAAACAACAAAAAAAGAAGATGCGTTTTTTTTCGCTTTTTAATTTATTTTATTTATCTATTAATAGATGGTAAACCACTTATAACAGATGGAACCCGTGTGACAATATCAACTGAATTACCTAATGCAACAGTAACTACACTACAGATAGTTGCTTCTCAATTGAATGATAGTGGTTCATATCGTTGTTCAGATGGACATAGTGCACAAAGTAAAGAAGCAAAATTATATCTACGAGATACACATCAACAAGTATTTCTTCGTTCATTTTCATCATCTTCTACTTCTTCTCTACTAACATTATTATCATTTCGAACAGTGTTTTGTTTTTTCATTTTTCATTTTTTTCTTTTTATTCTATAAATTATGATAGTATTTAAAAAAAAAGAAGCACAGAAAAAGAAAAGACCTATTTTAACACATGCTGATGTAATTATATCTTTATACAAAAGGGAATGATATATATCTATAAGAAGAAAAAGAAAGAATTGATATCTTATCTTCTTTCGTGTACTTATTCTATTGACAAGATTCACATAGACAACTAACATAAAGCAAATAAGACAACATGCTCAACGCATATCATACATCCGAACCTGCATTACAAATTGAAGTTATTTCACCAAAAATACAAGGTGTTGGTTCAAAACGATATGTTGAATATACAGTTAAAATGAAAACAACTTTACCAGTATTTAATTCAACGGAATCAACTGTTCAACGACGTTATTCAGATTTTGAATGGTTACATAAAGAATTAGAACAGGCTGATACAAAAATCGTTGTACCATCATTACCAAATAAAGCTTGGCAAAGACAATTACCATTTCGAAAAGATGAAGGTCTTTTTCAAGAAGATTTTATTGAAGAACGACGACGTGGTTTAGAAACATTCATTAATAAAATTGCTGCACATCCATTAGCACAAAATGAACGTTCATTACATGCTTTTTTATTAGAACCTGAAATTGATTTAAGTCAATATACACGTGGCAAAGTAAAGCATTAAGAGAAGAAAAAGAATAGAAGAATAATTTTTTTTTGCTATTTCATTATTTTTGTTAATAAAAAAAAGAAATTTATTGATTATCATTACTTGTATAACAAATAATCAAACAGGAAATCCTTTTATTTAATAAAAAGAAGATATTCTCGCTTTTTTTTATATAATCATATGACACTAATGTCATCGTTTCACTTTTTTTTATTTGACACTTTTACAACTAATGACTGACATGATAATGAATAGAAATGTCTTAAATTTTTCTACAAGAAGATTATACGACTTATTACATAGATTTAATATCCATATGAAATGAACGACTTTTGACAAAATTAGTTTTTATACTATATTTTCCTTCATTCTATGTATTTACTTTGAAATCATTTATGATTGTTATTCGAGCATACTCATATAAATTCGTTTAAAAATAGATTTTTTTGTTGAAAAATGAAAAAGAATTAGTTCCGAAAGGCTCAAGTCACGTCGGGTACAGAGAATCAATAAGATGAAAGAAATTATTTGAACTACTTTTCATTCATTCGGATCGATTTGAAATCAATCAATATTAGTTAAAAATACTACGTTTCTTTGCTTACAAGAAAATAGTAAGGACAAATTCTGATTTTATAGACTACGTTAACTTCACTGTTTGTAAGAATTCTATTTTCATACTGATGTAGTTTATTACAGTCATCAGATAAACTGTTTCCGTCTTGATTTTTTTCTAAGTATTTCTAATGATAGAATAAATGAATACTAGTATCATTTGTTTTCAATAAAAACTATATTTATATATATTTCCTTCATCATAAAATACAGATAATATGTCTTATTAGACAATATTTAAATGTGTTTAGAGATGATTAATAAATCATTATTTGTCCTTATGTATTTGCTATTCATAAGTATTTCTTTTGTTTTTAAAACACTTTCTTTCATTGCAAAGTAATGAAAACAAAAATACGAATATATAAGGTAAAATCATTGATTTAGTTTTTTTGTTTGTTTATATAAGTGAACGATTCAAATAAAGAAAAAGAGAGTAACAAGATGTGAGAAAGAAAAACACTTTCGCTTTTTTTTTGTTTCTATGTATCGTTGTATTTATTTTATATTTTATATTTTTCATTCAAACTTATGATGTCGACGATTTAATTTCAACATATGATTATTTGAATTTAAAGAAAAGAAGAATTCTTATTGATAACAAGTAAGATTTGTAAAAATGATTCGAATCTTTTGAATATATATATATTTTTTTTAGAAAAATTAATTCATAATGCCAACTTATTCAACTCACCAACGATTTTCTCGTATTCAACAAGAAAGTGAAGAACGTAAACACCAAGCTCATTTAAAAAAAATCTCTGACATGCATAGTCATAGTAGTGTAGATCATAGTTCACCACGTCGTTATCCACATATTCATGACGCTTTTGTAAAACATTTAAGTGATAAACGTTTAGAAATTGATAGAGAAAATGAAATTAAATCAAGAAAATTAATTGATATTATGCAAACAAAAAATGCACATTCACCACCGCCAACTCATCGTTCAAATCAAACTAACCATTCAACTCAAACAACACATCGTAATCATAATAAAAAAGATTTATCACAAGATAATACGGAATATTTCGAACGAGTTGCCAAAGCTAAAGGTAAATATGATGCACAAGAATGGAAAAAAGACTACGAACTACATCAAGAACGTTTAAAATTACGTAAAAATAATAGTGTATTTACACCTATTAATACTGGTCCTAAACATCATTCGAATACAAAAACAAATTCAACGTCAAGTAGCAGACAGACAGTAGCTACATAATTAAAAATATTTTTTTTGTCTAAATATTTTATTCAAATGAAAATAATTTTATTAAAAACATTCATTTTGTATTTGATCTCTTCATATTTTATATAGATGAACATAGTTCCAATAGAATTCTTTTATTTAACTATGTTGAATTCGGAATTATTAATAGATAAAATATATTGATAAGTAAAATTTAATAACGATAAGATTGAATTATATAAAAGCCGATACTGAAGTTAATTTTAGAACAAGTTTGCCAAATTCATTTCCTTGTGTTTGTGCAAGTTGAAGTTCAAGTTGAGATGGTTGTCGTTCTCCTTTTGTTCCAGCTAATGTTCCAGCACCTAGATGAAGAAAAAAATAAAACTTCATAAAAGTATTTAAAAAAAATGGCTGATCAAACCATAAGGTGATCCACCATGAATTTCATCAAGATTCATTAATGATTTATTTTTATAACCAAGTGGAACAAACAACATTCCTAAATGTGTAAAAAATGGTACACATGAAAGTGCAGTTGTTTCTTGACCACCACCAAGTGTTGATGTTGAAAAAAAAACTCCAGCCTAAATTTTCAAAATATTTAAATACGAAAAAAACATTTTTTGGGTAATTCTACTGGTTTGCCAAACAATGCATCGGAAAGCCAATGTGCTCCACAAGCATCAAATAAAGTTTTTATTTGAGTTGGTAGTGTACCAAAACGAGTGGGCATACCGAATAAAAATCCATCAGCTTCAGATAACTGATCTGCTGTTATTATTGGTATAGTATTATTTTTAGGTGGAGCATGCATTTTTGTAAGAATTTCATTAGATAATGTTTCAGCAACTTGAAAAATACGACAATTACAACCAGTACGTTCAAGACCAGCTCGAATGTTTGTTGCTAATTGAGCTACATGACCATACATAGAATAATAAATTATAAAAACCATAGGACGACGCTAGAAAAATACATTCGTTTGGATTCAATTTTTAAAAAATAATACATACAATTTCATTATTATTTGAACGAACCAATGTAGTATTATCAGAACGTGGTTCTATACGGTCTGACATACGAATAAATGATCTACATGAATTAATGAAGATTCTAGAGGGAACAAAAATCAATTGTTCTTTTTTACCTCGGTTGAGAATTATTATTAATTGGTTGAAATCGTGAACTTGACGAGTGCATATTTGCTTATAAAATGAATATTCGAATATAGAAACTGATTTTTAACTAATGCATCAATGATCTTATAGAATATGAAAAAAACAACGCAATAAATCATACAAAAATAAAATCCATAATATGAATACGTTTTTTCTTTGACCTTGGAATAATGCTTTAAAATACCTCTGTCACAATCATTTCTTAGGTCTCATAGTATTATTTTATGATTATTAATTTTCTTTTTCTGTATATTATAGAGCAAGAAAAAAAATATATGAAAAGAAAAACAACATACGAAAGCAAACAGCTGGATTCAAGCTGTCAATATTTATTCTTTACACCACTATTTTGTACATTTTCGTAACACATCATGTTCTTCATCTATATGATTGAAAATAAATATTCCAATTCTAAAATAATATGTAGATTTTCAATAGAATATTTTTTTTTGTTTTTCAACAATATAATAAAAGATAATGGAAAAATAATTGTTTCTATTTCGATCGATATATTATTTTCAATAACAAAACAAGTGATACTAATTAATTATCTAATAGGTTTCATTTCTCTATGAAAAGGTAAAGAATAATAGTTCCATTTGTTTGTAATTAACTTGTATTGAGACCAGAAGAATACATACATATATATACAACCTCAAAGTTTATTAACAATAATAAAGACAAGGTGTATATTGATGTCTCAACTTAAATTAAATTGACATATAAAAAATTAGATATTTATCCCTGAAAAAATTTTGTAATCAGTAGACCGATACTTATTTTATTGTCAGTAGATAAGATAATATTAATTGCATCGAAGAAATTTCTTTTACTTCATAGAACAAGTTGTCAGGTAATACTGACATAGAATCGAACAATATCTTACTTTCATATATGTAAGTTTAGAGAATTTTCGATATTTTAATGATTTCTTTTTTTTTGTATCATCAATTCATTTCATCATATTTCATATTTATTTTAATTGTTTCAACGTTAGTTGTCAAATCTTAATTTGATTTGACAGGCTGTAAGATGAAGGTTTTTTTTTCGTAAGTTTTTTATTTAACAAAAAACCGAGTGTTGTCAAAGACTTTTCTTTTGTAATATATATATTATTCATATAGAACACCATTCAACACTTGAGTAATAAAGATTGATTTCATAGTATCAAATGATATTTCCTTTTCAATAATTGACAAGATAGAATACAATAGTTTATAAAAAAGAAATTCTTTTTAAAATTGTTGCATAGTAACCATACTTTTGAACGAGGTCAATAGAAAATGTACAATAAACATAAAGTAAAAGAACAAATTGAATCTTTAAGTTAATCCTTACAATTTCTATTCTTTCTCTTTTTCGTTTTTTACTTTCATTATTTATTATTACACATTCTTTAGACACATTTGATGATTAAAGATAGAGAGAAGATATTATTCGATTGTACACATAACAAAATTATTTCATCGAATGTATATATATATATATCGTAAATCCCTGAATGACATACAGTCGCATAAAAAAGAACATATACATTCATATATACGTACGTATATGTATATATGTATATATATATATATATATGTTCACTATACATCATCGCCTCTCAGTAATAATGTTGGCGATGAACACAAAAAAACCCGAAGAAGACGTAGAAAAAAGCGAAAGAGAAAGAAAAAAAAGGTATATGATGGTAGCGATATCTTCACATAACCACATCATACAAACCAAACGTTTGAAGTATATGCACGTATAAAGAATAACGTTGCCAATACGACGTACCAGCTGGAAAAAGAAAACGCTATGGTTTTTCTTTACTTTTTGTCTTAATGCAAAAATATGACGACAGCTGCTGATAGATCATCATCTTCTCGCTATTTCTCCAATCGACCACCGATTTCATTTTCCTCATATAATTTTAATGGTACTACTCCTGGACTTATGCATCGTTCTTTAGGTAAGTCTCACGTGCAAAATATCATTTTTCGTACTATTAGTATAAAAGATTTACATCGATATAAAATAAATAAGACTGTATACATCAGAACTTGTTTTTTGGTGACGTTCTGTATTCTAGTGTTAATAAACTAATTATTTCAATATGTTGTCTTGAACTTTTTTCTATTAATGTAAATGTTAATTAAAACCCGATTGTTTTTTGATAAACATATGAAATAATTATCAATCGATTATTTATGTGGTTAATTGATACGTCTTTACAAATATTTTCTAAATAAATATGTCTCTTCATTTGAAAAATGAAAAAGAAGAAAAAAAAGTTCGATTTACTATCAGCAAGATGCAAGTACTTCAAATGTGTTATTCAATACTTATATATATATATAAAATATTTGGTTCATCTCGTTTTGATGATTTTTTTTCTCTTCGTTCTCTCTATATTCGAAGTAGCTTATAGTAGTCATACTTATATATCTATATACAGTGAATGGTGTGTCAGTTAGACAGTCTATTTTCTACTTCTTCTTCTCTTCTTTTTCTTCTTCCCTGTCTCTCTCTCTTTTTCTGCTTACTTTATTCTCTTCACATGTTATGGTTGTCGCTATTGTCGTTCGATGCATCATAAGAAACATGAAACTCGTCATCAGTCAGTATCATCATCACCATCACATCATTATCTATTGGCAACAAGGTCTTCAACACTCAAATTAAATAAATCAACCAAAGTCAAACGATTAATTAAAAAATCGATATCAAAAAACGGTATTTCTCCTATTTAATCTATAAATGTTTATTTAAACATATATATATTCAATTTGTCCTTTTTCAATATATATTTTCTTTCCTTTTCCCTTCTTCTTCAACTAATAGATAGAAATCTAAATGGGTCATCACGATTCATTCAACTAGTATGCTCAATTATCTTTATATCTATCTATCGTTATCAAGCGTTTATATATTAATAATAACAATAGTTTTATAATTATTGTTGATATTTTTTTACTTAAGTTTATAGTTCACCCTATTATTACTACTGATTGTTTATAATAATGTCAATACCATATTGTTATACTCACAGATAATCAATATTAAAATAAGAATAAGAAGATTAAATGTTCTTTTTTTCCAAGATAATCATTAGTATGAGTGTATGCGTGTATTTATATGATTTTTGTAAGTTTTTATCTGAAACATTATAACCGACTAATTTTCAAGGATAATTCTGCTTTTATTATTATTATCAGTCCAATTGACAGCTGTTTCTTTCTTTCACATATTGTAATTGGAATGGTTTTCGCTGTCATTTCTTTCTCTGTTTTTTCTTATTAATTGATTTAATAAATAATTTTAGACGAAAATCGATTAACTACTAAACGAACAAGTGAATGTCATCAACATTCAACACCTCTAACATCGGGCAATATTGCCTTAAATACACAAAATCCTCCTTCGACTTTATCTCCACTTTATATAAATCGTCGTAGACCAACAAGTGCATCAAATATGACATCATATTCAGCACTTAAACGTAAAACACAACGAACTGATATATCATCAAATATATCTCGAGTAAAATAATTTACAAAATAATTTAATTAAAAAAATATTTCTTATCTCGTTTTAGTCTCAAGTTAATCTTCAACATGTTCTTGGATTTACTTCTATATCAAATTCAGCTGTTAGTCAAGATCGTTCAACAATAGCTTATGCTTCTGGGTAATAAACTTATAAAAAGAAATAATTAGTTTATTAAATATACTTGTTTTAGTTCAACTGTTGTTTTATATGATATTCATACACAAAAACAAGATTTTGTTATTAGTACTGCTCGTAAAGCTATTACATCATTATCACTTTCACCGGATGGTCGATATTTAGCAACAGGCGAAGTAATTTGAAGACAAATAAATATTTCCTGTTTGTCCTATGTACTGGAATAATTCTAGTGTGGTCATGATCCTAAAGTACGTGTTTGGGATTTAACTGGTGATAGAACAACTTGTATTGAATTAGGTGATCATAAATTTGCTATTGATTGTGTGGTAAGCTTATTTTAATTAAAATATTAAATCTTATTTGAATAATTATTCACATAACTAAAATGATGTAAAACAGTTCTCTATTGAATCAATTCATTTCAGAGATTAATTCTATTCTCTTGAGTAATAAATAAGTATGAATAGGATAGTTATATCTGTTTTCTATTTTTAATAATGAAAGTACTAAAATATATGATTTTAGTGTTTTTCACCAAATGTTGATCGTCTTGTTTCAATTGGATCTGTACATGATGGAAATATATATGTATGGAATTGGAAAGATAAGAAAAAACTTGCATCAAATAAATGTACATGTTCTGTAAGAAGAATTAGATTTTTTTTTATTATTATGAAAAATTATTTTTTAAAAATTTTAGATTCGTCGTATTGCATTTTCGGAAGATGGAAGTTATTTTGTAACAGTTGGAAATCGTCATGTTAAATTTTGGTATTTAATTTCAGCATCATCTGTAAGTATTTTTTTCGTAAATTTGAAAATGAAATGATCCATGTTTATATAATATAGTTGGAAGTTGTTCCATTACGTGGTCGTTATGCGATTTTAGCGGAACGTAAAGATAATTTATTTACTGATGTTGTCTGTGGACGTGGTGATTGTGCTGGTATGACTTACGTTATAACGGCAAATGGTTTAATTTGTCAATTTGATGAACATAGACAAATGCGTGGTGAACGTGATCTTCAGGTACAGAGAAAAAAAGTTTTCTTTAAAAAAAAATATTAACATTTATTCTATTAGGAAAAAACAAATTGTTTAGCAATTGGTGATTTATATCTTGTTATTGGATGTATTAAAGGTGCTGTTTATGTATTTTCACCTCAAACTCTTGACTATATTATGTCAATACCTTTACCACATTATTTGGGTGTTGATATTGCATTTATCACATCGATTGAGTAATAATTTAAAACTTTATTTTCAATAAATCTATTTGATATTTTTTCTAGTCAAATACCTTATTCTCAACAACAAAGTATGTCTTTTCCTGATACAATTGCTGTTTGTTTAGATGAAGATAAATCTATTGTTAGTGAACATTTGAATATTAATTTAAAAGAAAATCGTTTGTTTTGTTCTTTTAGTTAACATGTTTTTATAATGATCATAGTTTTTATATATGGGATATTAAAAATAAAGGATCAGTTAAAAAACGTGATTCCTATATGTATCATTCAGGTTGTGGTTGGGGAATTGAAGTAAAGATTGATTTTTTTTTAATGAAAAAACCAAACAATTCTTTTAGACTTATTCACGAACAAATACAACATCATCAATTCTTCGAAATTTATCATGTATAACATGTTCATCAGATAATTCTATACGTTTTTGGTCATTAAATCATAATGAAACTGATACATATTTTATTCCATCATCACCATCATCGAATATATTCAGTAGACAATTAATGAAAATAATTTATTTAGATGATGATCATTCGAAATTATGTGATATTCAAACAACCCAAGGTTAGAATTATTATATCTTATAGTAAAATAAATATTTATTTTAATTCATTAAGAACGACCTGAATTTGTTCCAAAAATTGGTGGTCGTTGTATGAAATTAAATCCGGATGGTTTATCACTTGCAGTTGGTGATCGAAATGGAAATATTCGTATTATTCAGATGGAAAAATTTCAACAAATTGCACTTCTTGAAGCACATGATAGTGAAGTACTCAGTGTTGATTACAGTCATTCATTTGGTAAAAATAATTTTCTATTTCCTAATTTAAAAAATGTTTTTTTGTGTTTTTAATAATAGGTACAACATTTTTAGCATCAAGTAGTCGTGATCGTTTTATTCATGTATTTGATGTAACAAAAGATTATCAACTTATTGCAACATTAGATGATCATTCAGCAGCTATAACAGCTGTTCGTTTTACAAATTCATCAATAACATCAAATCTACAATTAGTTTCATGTAGTGCTGATAAATCATTAATATTTCGTTCAGTATTAAAAGTAAAATTATTGGTTGTTTTATTGACATTCTTTTAAAATAATTTTCATATAGAATGAAAATGGAAAATATCAATTTATACGTTCAAATAATATTGTTGAAAAACAAACATTTTATGATCTAGCTATTGATCATACACGAGAAACTGTTAATACTGCTTGTCAAGATCGAATGATAAGAGTTTATAATTTACAAGATGGTAAACGAGTACGAACACGTAAAGGAACAATAGGTGATGATACAGGTTATTTAATTAAAATTGATGTCGATGCATCAGGAAGATATATAGCTACATCATGTTCAAATAAATGTGTTTATATTTGGGATACAATAACATCAGAATGTGTTGCAGCACTTTATGGACATAGTGAAGTTGTGACTGATTTAAAATTTAGTCAAGATGGATTTTATTTATATACAATCTCAGGTGATAGGTAATAAGAATTGTTTTATTCAATTCATGTCTTATTTATTGGAATTTTAGTTGTATTTTTGTTTGGAATATTGTTGAATTAGCAACTGTACCAACAACATGTCGACTGCAACAAACATCTTCAACAAAATCAACTGATGTAGAAACGTAAGTTTTTAAAATAATTTTCTTAATAAGATTTGACTTTTTCCCTAGAACTGATGCTGATGAATCACTTTCACAGGTACTTATTTTCAGTTTTTCTTTTTTATTTAACTACATGGGTATAATTTTAGTCACTTAGTACTGCTGAAGAACATCAATTAAAACTAAAGCGTCAACGAAGTCTATGGTCAACAGCTGATCCATGTATACCTGTATGTATTTAATTTGAAAAAAAATTCTAATAAATTATTTGTATTGATTTCAGTCAATGGAATCAAAATTATTTCGAACACAATTATCTGATATTGTTAAAGACGAGACATCTAGTAAAATATTTCGTTCAATAAGTTTACAAGACGATGAATCAGTGTTTCTTGATGAAGGTTTACTTTATTTTTTTGTTTCATTTTATTAAACAAAATAATATTTATATACAGATGTTGAACCAGTATTCTCTCCAATACCGACGAAAACTCCTAACGATACACCCAACAAAATGACATCGTTTTTTGTTGAAAATTATGATCATGAAAATACAACAAATAATACAATTGTTAATAATGGAATTAATTTATCAAATGAAATAAAACGACGAAAAAGTCTATCATCTCGTTTTTGTTCTATTTCAAAAGATACAACGTACAATAAAAAGAAATTTTTTAATCAATTCCTTACTTTTATTTTCTAGAATACCTGATATATCATCAATATCAATGAATACATCTCAAGAAAATATTCCATCGTCACGAATAATTCAACGTCATAATAAATATATTCGATCACAAACTATAATTACAACAACAGAACCAAAGACTGCACCTAATAAAACATATATGACACGAAAAGCTCGTAGTAAGTTTTTCATAGAATATAATCAATTGATTTCTTTTTAATCAATATATTTTAGTCAATAGAACACGATCCGAAGATCGTGTTCGTGGATCATCTTTATCGATTCTTAATAGTACAGGAGATACAACATCATCGTCATCATCATCTTCTCATTCTCAATTACCATCATATGCTGCGCATACATCAAGTTCAATAAATAAACTTCGTGATAATTTATTAGCATCTACATCATCCGTACCAGTACCACTTCTTTCATCATCAACAAATAGTTCATTAACTATATCTTCTTCTCAAACACGTTGTGTTCCATTTGAGACACGTTCATCGTCAACTAAAAGTATGACAAAATCTCGTTCAACACATAATTTAAATCTTCCAACAACAACAACAAATAATCCACCAACTTGTAATACTCAACAATCAAAAGTTTTACCAGCACGTCGTGGTAAAACTCCTGTTTCTCGACGTCCACCTAATCTTCCAACAGCAACAAATATTCATGCATCATCATCATCATCTTCATCAACATCATCAAATACTTCATCACCAACAAAAACTAAACAACATCTTTCACCTTCTTTACAAGAATCTATTATACCATTACATGAATTAGATAATTCATCAAATGATCTTATGCCGAAATGGGCACAGGATTGTTTTTATCGAACAGTTGTACTTGGTTTAAAACCTTTACTTTTACAAGATATTCCATCAACACCTGCAAAACATTCAACAAGTACGTCTTCAATGGAAAGTTCAGATTCATTAGAAATAACAAATCAATTAATAAATAATCAAACAGATATGAAATTACAACGAAGTTTATCAATACCAGATTATACACAAATAGAATTAACACAATCGAAACAAAGGTATTATAAAAAAATTGTATTTTTTGTTATTTCTAATATTTATATTTAAGTGATTTTATTTCAAATGATCATCGTATGCCAGTTATAAATCATCTTCTTGATGATTTACATAAACGTCTCAATGATTTAGAACATCTTTATACAACAGTAAAAATTCATTTTATTAAAATAATTTTTGTTTTCATTTTTGTTTTCAAGGTTTCAAAAAGTTCAGATAAACGTGATTTAATATTAAAACAATCTATTGAACAAGTATTTACTGATCTTCATACACGTATTACAAATGATCAACAACAACAAAATTTACCTACAACGATTGTTAATAATTAAGAGTTTCTATATCCGGTTCTTTAAGAATTCGGTGATATGTTTTCTATTTTATCTTCAGGGATTTTATTTATTAGATCGAGCATGTTTACATTTTCGTTTCTTTTTTTTGTCTTTCGATTGCGTGAATCACAAGTGATTGTAAATACGAGTATCTTGTGTTTTCTTGTTATCTATTTGACATTATTTTTCAACTTTCGACGGTCATTATCTATCGATTTCATGTTCTTTTATTATTATTTGAGTTGATTATCTTTTTTTTTCTTAAGTGATATAAGAGAAACTTTTGTTGATTAAAAAAAACAGATGATAAAATATAAAATATGTTTTCTTTTGTTTCAAAAGAATCGATAAATATACTAGTTTCTGACTTATAGTCACGCGAATAATGGATTTAAGTGCAATTTTATTCAGTAGAATACATTACTACGCACGGAAAAAAAAATTCCGGTAAAATCGCAGTGGGAATAGGAAAAAATTGTGCTTCGAGGTCATTTTTGAAAGTTTAACTGCTGTGATTCCTGTTACTACCGCAGTTTTTCAAAATGCGGTATTTTCTTAAGAATTTTTCCAGATAAAATGTGTGTCTGCACTGATTATTCAATTAGTATTAAAACGATGAATAATATGATTTATTTCCTTTACAAAAATGAGACATCATAATTCTAGATTGTCAAGAAACTTCTTTTCGTTGTGCTAAATATAGTATAGTTACTTCAAAGATTCCTTAATTAATGAAAAATAGATATCGTATATCATGTTGATCGTATATCTAAAAATAAATGCTTGATTTCTTTTGTTAAATTCTCATACGATTATACGGAAACAACATTATAATACATTCTAATTATATTGACTGAGTGATAAATATAATAATTCAACAATAATTAAACTAACTAAACAGTAATTTGAATGTGGGTGGGTGGGTGTAGATGAATACAAGATAAAGTCACACCCACACCCTACCTCAATGTCGCAATTGGTGCAAAAAGAAAGCAAAGCAGGCTATCTAAATCCATTTCGTAAAATATAATTCTAATCTGTATGGTATTGATGTAGTTTTAGTAAAGAAAATATAATTAATTCAAATCTTTTTTTTTAGATTAGTTATTTATAATACATCTAAAAATAGAATGAAAATAAATAGATCATATTCTTTATATAGATAATAGATAAAAATAACTAGATGAATGTTATTTTCTATTATTAATAATTGATGAATGTTTATTGTCTAGAAGTTACTGACTGTGAGAATGTGCAAAAAAACAAAGAGTTAGTATGTAATTATGTGCTCTTCTTTACGACTATGACATAAGAGCGATGAAGTAAAAAAAAAGAGGAAGGAGAATCTTCCTGTTTTCTCGAGTTTCTTTTTCTTTTATTTCTATCTCTCAACTTCAATAAATATAACAAGACTTCTTTTCATTTTTTTAAAATTATATTACAAATCAAGAGGATCTATTAAATATGATCTCTATTTCATATTACTTTGTTTTGGTTAGTATAATCATTATGACCATAATTATAAGTATGATTATATATTATATACGATTAAGTCGTACTCGTCAACAAGTTCTACCGTATCCAATGCATATTTTTGTCATTGCTCAACCACATCAACAACAATTATGTAATTCTCAAATATTCTGGCAATCGTCAACTGAACAATTACCACCACCGTATAGTTCTGTAGTTCAATCAACAAATACAAATTGTAGTATAGTACATGAAGATAGTCAAGTATAGTTTAATATTTTTGTTAAAATCTGTTTTTTTTTGTATAAAATAAATAATTATCTCTTAACAAATCTCTTTTGATTTCTTTCTTTATAAACTGAATGATGATATTAAGATCAATAATGACCCAACAAATACACAAATTCCTAATCTATATGAACTATTAGAACCCTAATAGGTATATATTGATAACTTGGACACTATGTACCGAAGTTAACAGTTGTTGAAAGATACCTTTTTTAGAAAAATTTATTAAATAAAAATAGTACTGACATCAAAAGAAATCTATAAATTGATGAAAGGTGGTTTTTGTTCGTTAGAAGAAGCAAGTACTTAATAAACCTCTATAAATAATATATGTGAACTAAAGTGGAATCTATTTAAAATATGAGAGACAATCCAGTAACATAAATAGATTGTATTCAATTATCAACTAATAAACTTAAAAAAAGATTAGTTATTGTTTCCTATCTTTTATTATGTTTGGTATTAGAAAATGATAAATTTTTTCATTTGGATGATAGAATACACTGTACATTATTCAATGAAATAAAATCTATTCGTTTGAATCAATAATAGCAATTACTGGAAAATCCATAGATTTTCTTTTGACAATATTTCTTATATTATTACTCTATGCTTTGTCAGCAAAATAATATAATCAATCATTGACAAATGGATATATTGTCATTTTGTATTTCATGATGTTTTTCAGAGATCATTGGATGAAAATACGGTATCTGAACCACGTAAAAGGATAAATAACTCATTTCCAATAATATTTATATCTGTATAAGATTGCCTAAAATATAGAAACAAAGCAGTTCAATTGGTTTTTATTAATGAGATGGATCAAACTTTGATATAGTATACTTACAACGATAGTATAATATGAATTTTTCTGTATATCTTTTAGTTTGTTTTCATACTATTAATCATATTGAATAGAAAGCATTTGTAGCCTGATCGATAACAATATTATAAAGAGAATACATTAGTTGTACGAGAATGAATGAAGAGATCGGTATGTGTTTACATATATAGAATGCCTAGTTAGTTGATGATGCAAAACAACGGACAATTATTGTTTTTGCTAGACGATAGATTATCGTTTGATGGCCTATTCTTTTCTTAATACTCGTCATACTTAAATACATTAAAATATCATTAATAAATACGAATAATAATTAAAAAATAAAATAAAACGTTTTTCTTGTAGTTCAAAGCAGTTGTAGATCATACATAATATATTAGTAATATTTCAATGGATATCATCACTATGATAATTACTAATATATATCAGACATATTTAGGTATACAAAAAAAATAAACAATATATACTGATGTACATATGTATATAGATAACCATGCCTATTCTGTATTAGTTTATTTATGATGTTCAAGGACAATTAGAAATATTTTTATGTTTGTCTGTATTATTATTGTTACAAATTAAGTTGTAATTACATATATAAAATGGATATTTTGTAATTTATACTAGTGTTATGGATGATCTTGAGTTGCAATAACCAAACAATCGTTTAATTAGTTTTTTTCATCCTCTCGAGGCTATTTGATTTTTTGATAAAAAATAATTGTAGTAGATCCATTTTTCATATATATATTTACCTTTCAACAAATGCATTGGTTGACCTTTTTCGTATCTTCTGCTCGTCGTTTTTCTTTTTTTTCTTCTTTACATCATTACATAGACAATAATCCTCTTTCACATCAAATTGAGTAATCACTCATGTTTATCTTCTTCTTCTTTCTTATATATATATTGTGCAATAAGAACGAATTAACGAAATGAAATCTCAACCTTTTCTTTTTGACGTTCTTTTCTTTCGTGTGTATAAAAATAATTAAAAACTTCATGATGACTAGTAGAATCATACGAATATTTTAGGCAATGATATTGTTATCTCTCAGTCTCATGCTAAAAGTTTCGTGAAAATCTTATTTGATCTTTACTATGCCATTTGAAAAGTCGAAATTTAGTTTGAATATATTTTTTATATTGTATTTATTTATCATCGCGCATAATAGTTAGTAGAAAAAAAAAAACAAAAAAGAAAAGTAGTCTCTGTATGTATGACAGAGATAATAGGAAAAAAAAGAAAGAAGACCACAAAGGTTGTATACAAGCTTAAGAAACAAATCGGTCATTTAATAACGATGGTATACATAAGAGAAAATTATTTGTATAGGGAAGACCGAGAGAAATAGAAGACAAAAAATACAATATGCTTATATGTCCCTCAGTCATTATTATGAATAGTGCTGTACATTAATCATAAAGAACGAAAGACAATCAAAAATAGGTGTAAAAGTGAATTATGGAAGACAAAAACAGGTGATTCATATGACTTAAATAACTACTGAAGAATATCGTTGATGATAGTATAGAAATTGAATTAATACTTGTATTATATGTACGTATATATGTTAATTAAAAGAAAAAATGAATTTTGTTAATCATATTGAATAAATGGTAACGTTGAAGTATCTTCTGTTGGATGTACATCAGTTGATAGAGGTTTACATTCAAGTCTAAATTTATAGAAAATTATTATTTTTGTTTTATATAATAAATATTTCTACATACATTAAATCAAGTAATGTATTCATTGAATTTGTTAATCCAATTGTATGTCGATAGAGTAATAAACGTTTTCTTAAACAATGTGCAATACGTCTAGCATCATTAAGTCTTTCTAATAATTGTAAATAAATTGAACTATCTTCTTGTTGTTGTTTTAAATAATCTTTTAATGAATCAATCATTTTTTGATAAAGTTCATTAACTGTTGCGGATAATGGTGTTTGATGATATACATAATCTAAACAAAAATTCAAATCATTTTTTTTTTTGTAAATAATAATTCTATTACCTGAATTATTTGGATCAAGTAATAATATTGATGCTAATGTTGGTGCAATAATCGAATCAATTTTATACATTTTTAATGTTGATCCATAATCATATATTTGTTGTGCAACATCACCTAATAAATAATTCAGTTGTATTTTATGTACAACCATACCTGAACATAAAATAACACGATCACCATCAAGACGTGTTCCCATTCGAAATATAATTTGTTCTAATAAACAATTTGAATAGACACGATCACGTTCATTATTTTGTATAGAATAAAATAATGAAAATTTATCAACCCATTGTTTGATTATATCGCATGAACGTGTTATTGCATCATAAACAAGAGTTTTTTCTTCAGATAAATTTTCTTTATTTGTTACTGTTCGATACTAAAAGAAATAAAATAATCAAGATGATTTATTTTAAGAAAAAAATTTTTTACATTCAATTTGCTAAAATCAAGACTGGCAGGATTTGGTATGGAATCATTATAGAAACGACAAAATTGTGTTTGAAAACTATTTGGTTGTCGTGAACTTGGACTTTTAGGTTTTGATGGTAAACGACCTCGACGACCTTTTAATGTATCTGTGCGAACAACTAAATAAAGATAAAAGATTAGATTTTATATATTAAGGATTTTATTCTTTAACCTTCTTTATCCATGCCAACAGCTAAGCATGTTTGAAATCGACAATATTGACAACGATTTCGACGTCGTTTATCAACTGGACAATTTTTATCTGCTAAACATACATATTTAGCATTCTTCTGTACTGTTCGCTAAATAAATAAATCATATATAATTTATACATAAACATGTTTGAATAAAATCCCATTTGAAAATAGATTATTCTAATAGTCAATTTAACTTACTTTGAAGAATCCTTTGCATCCTAGAATAAATCAAAAGAGATAAAAAAAAGAATAAAGATTATCAACAAACCTTCACATGTTCGAACACCATAATGCTGACATTGAGCTGTATCTATATATATATAAGAGAAATTATTTAAATAAATATGTATATGCATATTTTTTTTGTGATTATTTACCTTGACAAACAGCACACAATTGTGATGGTGATACATCTGCATTTGGTGAAACTCTTTGATTTCCAACTAATTTAAAACGCATATCAATTCTGAAAAATTAAAATTAATTTTATATAATATGAGAATGTTTTTTTTTGTTCATTGATTTAAATTTACCCAAAATCATGTTTTAATTGTGAACTATACAATCGCATATGATCTGGATGAGAAACACCATAAGATCCAACTGAATATGATGTTTGTAAAAGACCTGTTGGTGAATAAGATGGATATGTACTAGTAGCAGATGGATGATATATTGATGAACCATAATCATCAATACCAAGACCAAAATTGTTATTGTTATTATTATTACTTGAACTTGTACTTGTTGCTGATGTTGTTCCATTAATATTTCCTAAAAAGATAAAATTTAATTAATTAAAAAAAACAATTAATTCAATAGTATTACCATAATTATTATGTGGATCTATAGTAAATGGAGTAGGCATCATAGTTTCTTGTTTAATTGTTGTAGTTAAATAACCTGTTGAATGAGGTGGTGATGATGTACTTGCTGTTGATGTACCATCATATGGACTATGACTATTTGTATTTGTTGTTGATGTACTGCTATTATTATTGTTATTAGAATTTGTATTTGATGTATTCGTATTATTAATAATTGCTTTTGAAGTTAAAACCGGTGTATTATAATAATCAACTGATGATGAATAGCCACTACTTGTACCAAATGAATGAGATGGTGAAGATTCAGAACCATTAATACCAGTATTAATTGATGCTGATGTACGTTCACCATTTGATGTACTAGCTATTTGATGATGATGAGGATGATGATGTTGTGGTAGATGTTGTTGTTGTTGTTGTTGTTGTTGATGATGATGATGATGAGAAACAACATATTCAAGAGAATTTTGTAAAGAAAGATAATCAGTAGATACACCTGGATTTGTACTAGTATCATGAGATGTAACGAAATCCGTTGAAAAAGGAGAAAAAAATTCAGTATAAGGATTGGATGAAGAACAATACATTGATGATGGATGTTGTGAATGATGTGGTGGAAGAAGATGATGATGTTGAGTTAAATGATGATGATGACTGTATGGATCATTCGGACCACCAACACCTGGTCCACTTATGCTAAGATTGTCTGTATTCATGAGACGAGCACTAAAAACAAAAAGTTTTGATCAATTAGAATACATTTTTTTTCTTTTTCTCAGGTCAATAATCATAATAATAAGTGAATTCGCGTGTATAACTTCGAAAAGGTCAACTAATGAACATAGCCGGATACTGTCTTTGGCATTTAGAATGCGTATAGATGTTGATTCTCTTATCCTAACTCATATTACTGCTCATGCTCATCATCATCATTATCATCATCACATCCCAATTTACTATGTTCTTTCTTTTTTTTCCTTCTTCTTCTTCTTTTATAATTTCGAGTTAATTAGACTCTTGCTTACAATTGATCAAGCTTTTTAGTCTGTCTATTTCTTGTATGTTTACATTATGCGCGCGAGTCTCCCGTTGTTGATTCTGACAGTTCGAACACGTGTTGTTCGCTTCTGCATTCATTAAAGATATAGACTCCTGATCTTAAATTATTTCCAGATTTTCTTCTTTTCTTTATAATATAAAAGAAGAACGAAGAGGATGATGATGATGATTACTAAACATCTTGCAGCTAATTTGACTAACAAACTGATTGACAGTGTACGATTGTATATTTATGCGGTATATTATACGTTTGATGATGATATGTACAGGATATCCGAAAGGGACAACACGTAGATATAAGATGAACTGTAACAACTAGTATCCTGTCAACACAAAGAATTGAACATCCGGATGATGAATGAGAAAATAAGTAACATCAAACAAAATAAAATCACGAGTTATCTCATAGACAAGATCACAAAAACGAATACTTTCCTCATATATATATATATATATTCTATGTGACGACAAATTGATTCTACATTTTCTGTCTTCAAATCTAATTGCATAGTCATTCATCATTGTCTATATTATTGTACATCAGAAGAGTTCATCATATACATATATATATATAGATTTAGTAAATCTATCTCTTGTATATATATAGATAAGTATATAACAAGTACTTAGTTTACTTCATTTGTTCACTCTAATTCAATGTTTTTATAATTATTTTATGAAGATCAGAGCTATCAAAAAAAGCAATGCCGCCGCCTATATACGCACATACATTTCAAACTTCATTAGATGTACTGATCATTTACATGAGGATCATTTTAATAAAAACAAATTTGCCGCCATAAAATACACGTGTCAGTGATTGACAGGTATACTTTTCCTTATTTCTTGGGAACAAAAAAAGAGATCATATATTCGGATTTTTCTTCCTTTCGATCTATTTTTTTTTATGTCCAACTGTATATGCGCGTATTTGGGTGTCCATCGAACGCAAATATAGAACTTAAATATAACTAACCTTTTGTGTCGCGTAACGATGACGATTATTACGACAGAGGCGGGTGGGCGTGTGCCAAAAATGGCATAAAAAGAATGTTTAACATTTTTAGAAATGACGCGACCTTATCGTTGTACACATAGACAGTGGCCACCAAGAATAAAGAGAGAGGAAAAAAAAGAGAAAAAAAAAAAAACGAGACGATATTCTCATTGATAATACATTGACTTTTCGCTTCTAAATATCAGTGAATAGCGCTCCGAAAGTTCAGTGTAAGAGCACAAATATATACATATAAAGGGAAGACATAGTCGTCATTGTCAATACTTATATTATCAACGGTAGGATATATTTTTCTAGTTTTCTTAGTTGCTTTTTTTCATACAAGAAAAAAAATTTCTGTTTGTTTTAAAGATTTTCTTAACCAAAAAGAAAGACCGACTATTTCGCTTGTATTGATACTTATCAAACAAATCACAAATAAATATGATTGGACGATATCAAGTACTTTTATCCAATCGACTACATTGATTATGATCGTATAATACGAATGATCGATTACGATCATCGTTCACTTTCGTTTTATGATTATACATTCAAATCAATATATATATATCGAGGACGAACTGGGTAACAAATACATAAGAAAAACCTTCCTTTAAAAAAAAGTGTCAGATTTATCGAGCTAACGAGGGAACATCCCCAACTGAAGTATTGCTTTGGCGTTCAGGTTCGGTGCATAATGTAGACCCCAGTGAAGTATGAAAAACCCCAAAAAGATAAGGGCCCATAGGCCTTCTATCCCGAGTTATGGACAGTATATTGAAATTTTAGCCTATGGGAGGGTATGTAGAAATAAATCGAATGACGGTATTTCGACCTGAGATTTTGCCCACAGAGAGGCCTATATGTGACTAGAATACCCTGAGAATTTCAGCTAAAAAGAAGGGTTCCTTCTCGAGATATTAGAGTTTCAAAAAACCACGTATATCCCACGAAACATACTAGAATTTCGTGTTTTTGAGACTTTAATATCTCGAGAAGTAACCATTCTTTTGAGCTGAAATTTTCAGGGTATTCTAGTTACCAATAGACCTCTCTGTGGGCAAAATCTCAGGTCGAAATACCGTCATTTGGTTTATTTATACATACCCTGCCATAGGCTAAAATTTCAGTATATTGCCTATAACTCGGGACAGAAGGCCTATGGGCCCTTATCCTTTTGGGGTTTTTCATACCTCACTAGGATCTGCTTAATACATGGGACCCGAACTCCAAAGCGATACTTCAGTTGGGGATGTTCCCTCGTAAGTTTTTTTCGTTCATTACATGATAGTAAAACTTGATCATTTAAGTCTTTTATATTTAAATGAATATCTCCAATACAGCAAAAAAAGAGTCCGTAAGATAATAATAACCCTTGAATATACACAGAAGATTATTATAAATTCTGAATAAATGTCATTTTCTCTTCTCTTCTTTTTTTTTCTATTAACATCGACAGTAATAATGTCATCGTCTTTTTTTCTCATCTAGATGTGTCACAAAAGTTTCTTTTCCTTTTTATTTTTATTTCTTTTTATTTTTGGTGAACAAATATCATCATTACAGGTGTATTTGATCAAATGCTAAAATCACATGAGCGAAGCAATCAATGAAAAAGAAAGATCACTTACCTAAAGAACACACAGATTTTGATGCTATGAATAGATGATACAATTTCAGAGCGTATGTATGTGTGAGGCTATAAATCTAATGAAAATACCATTTATTCAAAAAGGTCAAAATCAGTTTGATTGATAAAAAAAGAAATGAAAAGAAAAAGAAGATAGAAGAACTACACTTCGAACAAAATATTCTTGTTTTACACTATGAGAAATTCACACGTAGAACTAACTCTGGTTTTTTTTTCTTTATTCTCTCTTACACATTCGCATATTTGCATTTTTATACAATAATAAGAATGATAGTGTGCGCAAGTAAATCATCGAATGAGACGAGAGTGCCGTATATAATAGAGAAAAAAAAAGAAAAAAGAAGAGGAAGAAAGAGTGAATATCCGATTTCTTATACTCATATAGCACTCTATATGATGTGAGTAGAGAAGAAAAAAAGAATCCAATGAGAATAAATCACGCTTTTATAATACTTGACTACCAATCATACTCGACGAGTAGAAAGAGAGAAAAGAAAATTAAAACTAAAGAAAATTTTCTAATAAAAAAAGATATTATATGTTCAAAAGTAAAATACGATATATTTTGTTGAATTTTCTATCGAAACACATGACAATCATTAATAGATATTTATCATTGATGAAAGAACAATGCGAGTGTCGTTGTTACATTTACAAGAAAATGTCAAGCTTACTTGTTGTTATGTCTCGCAGTTGATCACGTCCTCGAATTTTCATCATCATTTCAATCACAAAAAGTTATGGAGGATCGACATTGCGTACACATAGACATATACTATACATTGAAAGAGAAGAAAGATAGATAGTGGGAGAGAGGGAGAGAGAGAGAGTGAGAGAATAAAAACTTTATTCTTACTACTACATACTTTCGTTTCTTTTTTTTTCTTCTTCTTTTTTCTATTTACTTTGATCCCTTATATTATATTCATTCATCCAGCTTCTTCACATACGTTCAAGTACAAAGATTAACATACACCTTCGAATAGATAATATAGCATAGATTTTACATTTGTTCATCTATCGTAACGTGCTGTCGCGCCATCATATGAGCTCTTTTCTTAGAGATGACGACCGAATTTTGTATTCATACATATTGTTTAAACAAACAACGGTGAAAATCTAGTTGACTAGATTGAATATATATATATATGTGTGTGTGTGTACGTATGCATATACGTTTATGTCAATAGTCTGTATGTATACTACTTTCTATGTATGACGAGACACAAATAGATAGAAGAATTGGGTTTTGTGTACTATTGTCTTTATATATATATTCTTTTTCTTTTTTATTTCTCATTCACATGCAATCAATCTCTTCTACATAAAGTAGTGATGAGAAAAATAGAAGAAGAAGATAATGAGATTAATACCTACCAGTAATTCCAATAGCATTTGTCCATAATATTATCAAGTTTTATTAAATTGAATGATTAAGAAAAAGAAATTCTTTTATGACATAAATACAATCTTTGAAAAAAAACGTCAAAGAAAACAAAATAGTTGTTGTCTTTTCAATCGGATAATAATACCAAATTCTTTCTGCTATTCTGATTATGACCATCCGTCTATCTTTCCTTTCTCTTCTCTTTCGTTCTAGATTTCTAAACATACAGTACAACGTTACCAATTAACGGATTAATGAGAAAATAATTAAATAAGCATCGACATCTTTTCTTCTTTTCTGTTTGCTACTTCTCGATAATAGGATCGTCAGCACTCTTCTCAGTTTTTTTGCTTCTATTCTCTTCATTTGACTACATATTGCTGCCTTGGTTGAGTGACATAAACAATTGGTACCTTCATCTTTCTCCGTTTCTCCTTGGAATAGCATTCATTTATTCATTCGAAACAATATAAAGAAGATTTCTTTTATCTGATTTTTAATTTATAATCTATGACAATGTAATTCAATTTGTCGGTGTAACTAAATATCAACTTCAAATATATATATATGTCTATATCATATCGGAAATGATTGTTTCTCATTTTTCTTTAGTAATATCATTTACAAGTGAGAATACAAAAAAGCTAATTGTCGTGCAATCTCTCCGCCCCATGTGTACTTTCGATTCAACACAGTATAGCACGCACACACTTCAACCCTATCAGATGTCAACATACACGCGTGCGTGTGTCCAGAGACGAATCGATCTACAGGCAATTGCACTGGTGTACACATCTATATATACATATGTATATATATAGACAATAAGAGACGTAGTATCAATAGAACATGTGCATCAAAAAATTCATTCGTCATTTATGATATTGAACATGGTGTCTTATTGATGAGTAAATCAATGTTATATTGAGCAATTCATCAATTACTAATCACCAAAAAAAGCTATAAGCTATCATCAACATCCGCCTTGTATAATTAATACCAGTTGTGTAAATGAAAAAAGAAAAGAATAATAGATCATCGATATCTTATTTTTCCTTCTGTTCTTCTTCTTCTTCCTCTGCTGCTGATATTGAGACAATCTGGATTTTGACTTTTCATTCGTTTATTTCAAATATGTGCATTAGGCAATAATCACATGTATGTGATGAACGGAATTTTGATTGGAAAAAACAAATAACAAACGTTTGAGCTTCACATTACAAAGGCGGTTCACGCCTCAATAATATGACAATTGCATACGCGTGTTTGTATGATACGACATAAGATCGTATTACATTAATGTTTAGATTTAACCGAACAAAAAAAAAAAGAATTCCAAATCAATAAAAATCATAGAGATATGAACATGTTACGCTTTTTCTCAATCTTATTCGATTTGCTTGAGATATACCATCTTTCACTTTCAATGATCCAGCATAAAGAAGAAAGTATAGTGTAGCCAAATGGCAAGGATTAACCATTGCTTACAGATGATAATGATAGTTGATATGGGTATAGAAAAAACACACACACTATATATGGCAGGCGTCGAATACACACAAAAAAAAACATTGACGTATGCATAACAATGGCAATGACAACATCAAAAAGAATAAAAAGACAATGCTTCTAGCATCTATTCTCACTAATGATAACTATCATATTGCTCAAAAGTTCGTCTGTAATGATGAATTTTTTTTTGTTTCATCTTTTATTAGACAAAACAGATGTTAGATATTATGATCATTTTATTTGATAAAACATTTAATTTAATTTAAAAATACTGTATTTCTATATTTCATCATTAATGATAAATAGCCTGATTAACAAGTATTGATATCTGTTAATTTTTTTTGACTGTTATCCTCATTATTTCTAATATCCGCTGTGAAACATATGCACATTCATTTTTTTTTTGTTTTTTCATCGTAGAAAAACAAACAAAAAATCTAGAAATGATCAAGTTGTACGTTGAGTGGAACAACAAATATTACACATAGTTGTTGTAGTTTATGATCGGTGATTTCCATGTCACTATTCAACAAACAAACAAACAAAAAAACAAGAAGAACAAGTGTGATATATAACGATAAAATGTTTTGATCATCAAATAGATTGAGATTATTTATTCAATGGAATAAGTATGTTTAATATTCTGATGCTCAATATCGGACAAATACAACAATAATCATTTAGGATTTTGACACAGACGATATTTTATGACTCCGTCATCACTTCAATTTCCTACTTGATATGCACATACATACATGAAACTTTTGTTTGACATTCTAATGATCATGTATATTTAGGACAACAAATATAAAAATAAAATGCACAGACAATTTCTTTTTACTATGATCAATGTTTATGTTATATTATAGATTATGTAAAAAATGATTAAAGTGAGAAGTCGTTGAAAAATTAATCTATTATGAATTACATGTCAGAAATAGAATAAACAGAAAATATTTTTTGAGGATGGATGTAGATAGCTGTAAGCAAAGGGTATTGACAGCTACACCCTAAAATATAAAGAAATACTTATTTAAATCTTATAATTAAGATAAAGAATTATCATTATTGTAAATTGTTGCAATTGCTTTATCAAATAATTCTTCTGCTTCAGTACAGGATGTAACATAACCAGTATCAGCTGGTTGTTGAGCATCAATAATAAAACCTTGTCTACTATATAAATCTGCAATTACAAGATGAAATAATAATGGAAAAGTTTCATAATATTTTATTGATTTATCATAATATAATTTTGCTTCTTTATACTTTTTCATTTTTGTATAGGTATTTCCAATATGGGAATAAAGTTTTGCAAGTTGATTCTCTTTTGATTCATTGAAATAGTTTCTTCGAAACAGATCTTCTTCTTCTTCTATTCTCTTTTTTGATTTTTTTATTTCAAGTAAGCGAGGAATATCTTCAATTAATTGATCGGATGGAAAGTTTGATTGAAAAATAGAATTTATTTTTGACGTGCACGTTGATTCGATATCACAGATAGCTTTTAATTTTGTTGAACTACGATAAATCTTTAATGCTTTTGTGTAGTAAAACAAAGCTTCATCATCATCACCACAGAAATTACCTATGTGAATATAATTATCAAAAATCGTTTCGTGAATAAAATCTTCCAGATGATTTTCATTGTTAATAGTAACGTTTTCTTTCATCATATGGTGTATCTGTTCAGTATAGTTTGACGTTCGGATACGATCGATTGATTGAAAAAAAGATAAAATTTCCAGTTTAAATAGTTTTATGAAATCAAGAGAGAACATTAACCCTTCTGTGCAAAAATACAATTCGTCTATTGTCGAACTATTCGATGTGATCTTTGATTTACATGTGGCAATTTGACTCTTTCGTGTAAGTTCAAAACCGTATGTATCATCATCAAATTGTATGTTATCATTACAATCACTGCATATTTGAACACTTTGAGCGAAATATTTTAATGCCACATTAAAGTTATCTTGTTTGGAATATTCTGAACCCATGAACTCGTAACAATCGACAAGTATTTTCGGATCTGTGGTTAATTTGAGCGTTTTATTTAAATGTTCGATGGCTAATATGAAGTTTTTCTTTTTAATATATATATCAGCTATAATACGTTGATAACGTATTTCATCCGGAAAATATAAGACGGTTTTTATAAAACATTGTAATGCTTGATCATATTCAAAATCTTCATAATAACTGTGGCCTATTCTTTGATACACATCAATAATTCATTTTAAATCAATTTGTTGATCTTGACAATATTTGTAATAACGATCTAATATACTGACACATGCATCTTTAGATGGATAATTTTCTAACATTAAAAGTTCACTGTGACATTTTAATACAAATAACTCTTCATTTGTTTTTTCATATCTTTCTAATGCTAATGATAAATATTCTTTTTTCTTTGTTTTGTTTTGAAACATAGCCATTTGAAAATAAATAGCAGCAATAAAAGATAAGTTTATATCATTTTCGATTTGCAAAATTTTATTAAAATTATCCATTGATTCTTCGTAATTTGATAATTCACCGCATATACAACCAAGATAATAATAGCATGTTATCATATTTAAAGGCTGATCAGTGATTTCCAATGCTTCAGTAAAATATTTTTGTGCTTCCTGATACCTATCGATCTGATAATGTGCATATCCGAGCCCTAGTAATGGCCATTCAATAAGTTCGTTAGACGAATATTCAGAATAAATTTGAAAATATTTTATTGCTTGCTTGTAAACATCAGTACGCTCATCAGGATATGGGCGATTAATTCGACGACATTCAATTGCGTACAAAGAATTGGGATCAATACGAGGAAGAATATGTGCTTCAATACAATATTTACTTGCTTTTTGATAATTGTCATTGTCAATTGAAGTCTCTACAATCTGTTTTTCAAATGTATTTAATTTGAATAAAGTTTGATCAATAAGTAAAAGATCTGAAGAAAAATTCTCCATCGATGATGCATCTTCGTCTCCAATTTCATGGATTATGTCTTGTGATGCATATTTATATAAATATCCACTTTTTAATCGTGCTGATGAGACATGATGTGGTTTATCTGACAAAATCATTTTAATTGTGCGATTGTTAATACTAATAATTTCAAATGTAGCACCAAAATCAAATAAATATTCACATTCTTCTGAAAATTGAGAATTATCAGTGATGTTAGCTAGAGCCACGGTCTCATTGTTCAATAATGTCAAATCTAATTCAATCTGAAACAACACCGGCACTAAGCCTTCATCTAGCAAAATCTTCTCGTTCTCACAGCCTCCAAACATATTTGCAACTTTAATATTTGACGATGTTGAAAGATAACTATTAAATGTTACATATCCATAGGACGGAAATCGACTATATTCTTCTTTTGAGAATTTTTGTCCACGGTAGAGTGTGGTAGTTTTCCGTTCGGTCAGTGATAACGAGAGTTTTAACTGTTCGAAACCCTCGTTAAGTGATTGAGATAAATCATTAATAAAAAATTGAAATCTTTCTAATAACTTTAAATCTTGAATTCGAAATGCATGATTAATCATTCGATACCATAATGAATCACGTGTATATAAAGCGATTGCTTTGCTGGGTGACTTGTAATCATCATGAAATTCGTCTATTTCCTCTAAATACTTTTGATTACCTTGATAATAGGATCGACAATAATTAATTAATTTTTGTTTTGATTGTTGTGTTCGTGGCATTCGTAAAAGAATATCTTTCATTAGTTGTTGCTTTTTAAAATCATATGCATCCGTTGCATTTATATGACTTTCTTGTTTAGTGCTAGTTTTCATTAAACCAACTAAAGGTATTTGTTGATGAAAAGAATCAATAGCATTTTTTAAACATGTAATAGCTTCTTCTTGTTTAGTATAAATGCCAATAACTTTATCAAAATCACTTGATGATGATTTGTAGACTTCTCTATTTATACAAAATATGCATATGGCTTTAACTTGTTTGATATTATGAATTTGTGGAAGAAGATTTGGTGAACTACTACCTGATATTACCATAAAAATATTGTCAGTATCAATCGATTTAATATAGTCAATACATTTTTCTTCATTATCAAATAATAGAACATAATCATTAACAGAACGTAATACTTGTTTTGTCTTCGAAATATCTTGATTTGGTAAAGCTAATGATGTATCATACCATATCAAAGTATTACCTTCTTGATTTACTGTTAAAATTTCATTTGTTGGATTGATAATATCCATACTTTGAACAGGTGGACGTACATTTTTTTCTGATTGAAAACGAGATACTTTGTTTAATTGCATCATGAATTTATTATTATCTAAATAAATTATTTTAAAAAGACAAACGACAAAAACAAGAAAAAGGAGGAGAATATTGAATAGTTTTTCTACTACTGCCCATCCAAGTATAATAAATCTGATACCATGAAGACATATGCAGTAAAATCAATAGCCATCACTACTACTTCGAAAGGAGAATGAAAAAAACATTGACTTAGACATTTACGAATGAGTAAAACTGTTTTTTCATTACCAAAACTAACAAGTAATATTCATGGAGGAACCCATTAGAATTCTTCCTAATAACCTTAAAAGTAAAAATCTTGAAATTGGCGAAGTATCGCATAAACAAGAGACTGTTATATAACTCAAATGAAGATGATACTAACACGTAATTAATTTGCTATCGATTAATAAAATAATTCATCCTTAACAGTAATATGGATCTTTTTTTAAATTTGCTTTCTTTATTGTGACACTCAGGAATGCTAACGATTAATATTGTAAGGATTCACAGCTGCTTGTTAAACATCAATAAGCGAAATATAAGTATACACTAAAGAGGCACATTTTTATTGAGATTGTACGATGTTGATGGAATGAAGAGGAATGAGGTAGACATGAAATAACGAAAAGAAAAGCATGAAGCAAAAAAAAAGACGAAAAGAAAGGAAAGAGAAGAGGAAAACGAAATGGTATGAGTCAGAATGAAGAGTACCACCACGCCTTGATATAAGGCTTTATCATTCTAAAAATTCAAGCCACTGAAGTAGTAGGTATTGATGTCTTTCACGTAACAGTTTAACTCATTTATCGATAGTTAATGATATTTTACAAAAATATTCAAATTTTTAATTATAAAAAGCTAAAACAATATCTACATGGTAAATGTAATAAATTGTACTTCATAGATTTTGTTGTATGAAAAAATAAATATTATAATTTTAAGTTGTACAGAAAATAATAAGAGTGAATGTTGTATATCTAAAAATCATTCTTATGCTTTAAAAGATGATATACTGATATGTATTTAAAGAGAACAAATGCAAGAATTTCTCGACTGATAATTTGATAAATGTACTTTTAATTTAATGTTATGATTGATTAATTTTTTGAGGAGGTGATGTGAATGAATACAAGCCTATATCATACCTACATCCACTCATATTTTTCTTTATCCAAAATAACAGTATGTTATCAAAAGTTCCATTACAAAATACTATGCATTCCTTTTCTAATCTTTATAAATACACGAGTGTATAAATTATATGAAGTCGTTTATTTCTTTTCCTTTTCTCGAATATATCCTCATGGTACATGTTTATAAAGACAAAAACGACAAGTAATGTCGAAACAGATAAAAACAGTGAATATCTCCAACATGAGTATCCATATTCGTCGTTATTTATTTCGTTTTACTCTTCTTATACCTATTGTTTGGCTTTTAATTATTCTTATACTTTTACAATCGAATAAAACATCTACAAAATCATCTGATAATATTCATGCAAAAGATTATAATTCAAATCATCGACCAGGACGTGATGCTGATAAAACTGATACATTCGCGCCGTTACTTAATAACTTAGTACCAACTATTAATAAACCAGCACATATTGAATTATCAAGTGAATCAGTTCGTGTTATACATGAAAAGCCAGAACAAGTCGTACCACCTCAATTAGAAAATGCAAAACAATCTTTAAATGGTCCTGGTGAAATGGGTAAAGCATTTGTAGTTGATAAAGATAAATTAACTCCTGAAGAACGTCGAAAATATGATGAAGGTTTTCAAAACAATGCATTCAATGGTTATGTTAGTGATTTAATATCAATACATCGTAGTTTACCTGATGTACGTGATCCTGGTTGCAGAAAAATTGAATATAAAGCACCACGAGTCACAGCAAGTGTTGTTATGTGTTTTCATAATGAAGCATGGTCAGTATTATTAAGATCAGTACATTCAGTTATTGATCGTAGTTCACCTGATTTATTAAAAGAAATTATTCTTGTTGATGATTTTTCAGATATGGGTAAACAAAAAATTATTTTTCTTTTTTTTATATTGAACAACAAAAACAAACAATTTCTTTTTTTTGTTTTTGTTAATAGAACATTTAAAAAAACCACTCGATGATTATGTAAAAGTTCTTGGAAAAGTATTTATTGTTCGTCAATCTAAACGTGAAGGTCTTATTCGATCACGTTTAGCTGGTGCTGCTGCTGTTAAAGGTGATGTTATTGTTTTTCTTGATTCACATATTGAAGCAACTGAAGGTTGGCTTGAACCATTAATTGATCCTATATCAGCAAATCGTACAACAGTTGTAACACCTGTTATTGATATTATTGATGATTCAACATTTAAATTTAATTTTGGCGCTGTAAGTTCAATGAGTGTTGGTGGTTTTGATTGGAATTTACAATTTACTTGGCATGGTGCACCAGAACGAGATCGAAAACGAAGAAAACATGAATTAGAACCTATTCGATCACCAACAATGGCTGGAGGACTTTTTGCAATTAGTAGAATTTATTTTGAAGAACTTGGAACATGTATGTCAAAAAAAAGTTATATAATAGAATAAGAGAACAAAACAAATTTAATTTTAGATGATGCAGGAATGGATATTTGGGGTGGTGAAAATCTTGAAATATCTTTTCGTATTTGGATGTGTGGTGGTAAGAATATTGATAGAATATTTTTTTTATCTATTAATTTCCTTTTTGTTTCTATTTAATATAGGTACTCTAGTAACTGCTCCTTGCTCACATGTTGGTCATATATTTCGAAAACGATCTCCTTATAAATGGTTAACAGGTGTTAATGTTGTTAAGAAGAATTCAATTCGTGTAGCTGAAGTTTGGCTTGATGAATATAAAGTATAGAAAAATATACATATCCATATTTTAAAACTAATACTATTTATATTTTTTTTGTTTAGAAATTTCATTACGAAAGATTTAATTATGATTTAGTAAGAATTATTTTTTTCTTAAAAAGTATAAGAACTGAAAATGATTTGTATGTACACAGGGTGAATATGGTGATGTATCTTCTCGTAAATTACTTCGAAAAAACTTACAATGTAAATCTTTTAAATGGTTTTTAACGGAAGTTTATCCAGAACAATTTATACCTAGTGATGCAGTAGCTTCGGGCGAGGTTTGTTAATTATAACAATAAAACGAAATAAAAAAATTTTTTTTAGATTCGAAATGTACTCGCAGGTTTTTGTGTTGATGGTGGTACTAATCATCATGATCATCATAAACCAGTTATCGGTTATCCTTGCCATTCTCAAGGTGGCAATCAGGTATGCATCAAAATATAGAGATAATGTATGCTATTTTTGTTTGTCTAGCTTTTTATGTTAAGTGAATTGGGAGAAATTCGTCGAGATGATGGATGTCTAGATTTCTCAGGCGGTGTTAATGATGCTAATAAAGATGACAAAGTTATTGTTTATTCATGTCATGGAATGAAAGGAAATCAGCAATGGCAGTATAAAGAGGTTTGTAAAATGCTTATAGTTAAACTGAAACATTGACCTCATTTTTTTTT